>CM061359.1:15357969-15510469 GCA_030867105.1 Liasis olivaceus
TATCAAAAGATGGCTGTGTTAAATTTGCTCTCTGATGATCACAGCCACTCAAATCGTGCTTTCATGTACATAGCTTAGTTTTTTCAGTTCAGATGGAGTGAAGACAAGAGATCACATTTTGCAGCAGCATTTTAATACAAGACTGAAGATTGATAATACAGATGCAATTGTTCTTAAAGAAATTCCTATTAGAATCTTGCATAAGAGAAAAGAGTATTCTTTTTTGATTGATGGATTACAACAGAAAAAAATTCCATTTCAATGGGATAAATAGGAAGGTGTGATTTTTACTTTTAAATGGTAGAGTTTTCATCTGAATTCGGCCCAGAAGGCGAGGGAATTTCTAGAACATTTTTTAAGAGGAATTGGAGGAGTTTCAAATGGAGGTGTGAGATAAGACTACACAACAACTTCAGCAGGTGCAACAGGCAACTGAAAAGGTGATACTGAACTAGGCTCCACAGATATCAACTTTTCTAAATGTCTGGCTTGATTACAGATTACAAATGCTTAACATGGAATATAAATGGAGCAAATGCTCCTTAAAAGAGAGAAAAAAAATCGTTATCAAAAAAATTAAAGCAAGATATAATTTGCCTACAAGATACAAATGTTAGAAAAAAGGATAAAATATCTGATTTATAAAATTTTGGGTGAAGAATTTATTTCAGCAGGAACTAAAAAAAGAAATAGAGTTGTTTCGTTTCGTTCCCAACGAAAATCAGAACTTGCATTGACTGTTGACCATGGTAAATTTGTTGGGGTAGAAGTTAATTTGTATGGGACTGAGACTTTGCTATTGGGAATTTATGCCCCAAATGAGATTAAAGTATTGTTCTATAAAGGACTTACAGAGACTAATAGGTTTTTCTGATGAAAATTGGTGTTTGATGGGGGATTGGAATGGAGTGATCTCCCATAAGATCATTCTGGATCGAACTTCCAAGAAAAATATTAAAATCACTCAAAACAAAATACCAAATGTTTTCTTTGATTTGATGGACAGTGTACGGCTTGTGGACACCTGGAGACATAAAAACGGCAATTCAAAACCTACTTTTCTGAAAGACATAGATCCTTTCAATAATAGATATGATATGGATTTCAAAGAATTTGGCTACTAAAGTTTCTTATGTGGAGACTTTTTTAGATCTTAATCCCGTGAGTTTGGTTTATAAAAGGAAATCTAGTTCTTTTAGATGGAGACTAAATTAAATGTTATCACAGAAAGGAGCAATAGTGGAAGACTGTAAAAAGAAATTAAAAGATTTTTTTGAAAATAATTTAAACAAGGTACTGATTTAAAAATGGTTTGGAATTCAAATAAAGCTTTTATCCGAGATTATTTCGTGCAATATACTTGTGAACTCAAAAGGAAGAGGCAAGAGAAAACACAAGCTATTTTGGATGAAATAAAGAGAAAAGAAGAAAAAATTTACAGTGAAGATAAGTATTTCTCAACAAATTAAGCTTTTACAATGACAGTTATCTATATTAACAGCAAGAGAAATGGACATAAAAATGAATTTATGTAAAGCAAAAAAACATTAAGTTTGCAAACAAACCAAGGAAATGGTTGGTGTATGTTACAAAAAGAAAAAGAAGAGAAAATGATATTGAAACTACAAGAGGGAGACCCTGTATTAGAGAGAGAATATAGATGTATACCTAAAGAAACAAAGTTTACTGCGGATTACAGAGGAACAGAAACAGATTAGGAATGGATTTATAAGAATAATGTATCTGGGCATTGGCTGTGGAGGGCAATGTATTCTGGTCTTCTTGTTTCCTTCTTAGCTGTTTGTTGACCCTTTTGAATGCTGTGTAAATATGATTATTTCTGTCCTTGTGTGGTGAGATTAAGGAGTGTTCATCATGTCTTCTGACTGCCAGTTGGTGTCATGGACAGACTCAACCACAGTTTCAACTGAGAAACTATGAGCATCCTTGACAAATCCAAATCCAAAAATGTTAGGGAATTCCTGGAAGCTTGGCA
Source organism: Liasis olivaceus (assembly GCA_030867105.1). Lineage (NCBI taxonomy): Eukaryota > Metazoa > Chordata > Lepidosauria > Squamata > Pythonidae > Liasis > Liasis olivaceus. The sequence continues at coordinate 15,359,966 of CM061359.1, forward strand.
CTCAGACAAATCAGCCATCAATAGACACACAGAAATAAACCATATTTACAGACCATTCAAAAAAGACAACGAAAAGCTAAGAAGGGAACAAAAAGACCAGAACACATTGCCTCCAGCAGCCAATGCACAGATAAGCAGGGATTAACCCCAGACAATCAATCAAGTAGAAAGCAACATACTAATCAAGGAACTACCAATGAGAAAACCACACCCCCACCAACACTGGCAGGACAAGCTACTGTATATAAAGAGGGAGAAAAACCCACACTCACCTGCCCTGATAATATTACCTAGTTGGGTAATGAAACATCTGGAAGCAAACAACCAAGCTCAGAGAACACCAAGAACTCCACGGTTCAACCGTGAGCTACAGATATTCTCTTCTGTTGCATAAATTCCTCTGCTGAACAGATAATATCTTCGTGTCCCTCCTATTTTGTATTATTGCCCTACCCAATATGCCTGCTATGGGAATGGCCCAGTCACTAAAAATTATTCACCCCTAGCATAAAATCATACCATAACCAAACCTAATCCTTCAGCAACTGGTGGAGTAATTATGAATTAATGGCATTATGGAGCTGTAGGTGAAATGTGATTTATGTGCAGGCCCTGTAAATGAACTAGGCAAACCAAATACTAATAATAAAAAAGTTAAGGATGGGGAACCAAGACTGATTACACAAAGCTTGCACTGCTGAAATGAAAAAGAAAAACGATGGCTTTTTACAAGCTCTCTTTTCACTGTTCTTGCTTCTAAGTACCCTATTAGTCAAGGTGATGAAGATATCATCAATTAGATTACGGAAACAGTATAAATATTTGATCCAGTCCATTTTCCTCAAACTCAGTCACACTATAATAACTTTACATGTTCCTCATTTATTACAGTGCAATCAAATTGAAATCAATAGGTCTTAAGCACATTTAACTTGCAGGGCTGTTTACAGCTATTACGCTGGAAAAATAAATATTATTTATTAGGACTGGATATTCTCAGCTTCACAGTAGTCATCTAAGTCTATCCATGCAAAAGGATGAAAAAGTAGAATCCTGATGCGATAGGGCTGAATCATCTCAGGCAGCACTTTCCTCTATGAAAATGCCCTTGTTCTGCTAGTAAAGATATAACTGGGGGCAGGAAAGATTTTAGGCTAAGTTGTTATTTTTCTTGTTAAATGGAGTTTTTGCAAAGACCTGTTCCAAAAAGGGTGCTTGCATATTGTCCCTCCAACCCAAGTGTGTCTACTATCTCAGCCTCTCCTTTTATTGCTTAATGTGCTGTCAAAGCCTCTACCTGTTCACTAAAGGGAAACGTAGATTTTTTTTAGACATTCATCCTCTGTGGTGGCTAAGAAGAATGAGGAAATAGTCAAACCACTAGCCTCCTTGGCATTACATTTTTAGCACCAATTGGCAGTTTCTCTGGGTAGAAGTTAGGAAATTTTGGCAGATGTACATGTAAATTCATTACATTTTCACCATCCTGCATGAAAACCACAACACAGAGACTTGTTTTTCAGTCCTTTAAAGACAAGTAAAATTGTGGAATCTCAGACAGGACATGATCAGATGGCCATTCCAAGGAGAACTAGGAAAGACCTTTCTACTTTAAAAAAATGGTATCGTTTAAAACATCAGACATTGCAAAGAATAAACTTGTAAGAATGTGCTACAAATGAGAAAATGACTGTAATCTCTAGATCAAATATTATTTATTTTCTACAGAATAATACAATTGTATTTTTATAAAAATTTCTCCTTTTTGTGTCCCAATGTTGGCATAATCCATTATGATAACTTAAAATTCAGCATAGCAAATAAAACCAAATGGTTCAAATGAAACAGGGTAGAAGAAAAACATCATTGTATGTATTTTATCCCCCTTTTTTACAATTAAAATTGGCTAAGACATCTTGAGTCTCAATGATATTCCTGTAATTCAAGCCATTATACTACTGATTTAGATATTGTCAACAGATAATGTAACCGTGCCATCTCAATAACAGCGACAGAAGTAGTAGCAGCAATAGTGACAAGAAGTGACAAAAATATGTCTTGTGTAAGTATCTGCAAATTTTGGGAATTATTCAAAAAATGTTGAGAATACCCCCCCCCAAAAAAAAAAAAAACTTGTGGGGAAAGAACTGGGAGAAACTGGTGGCTGATCATGGTTATTTATTATGTAAACATTTGGTAGTATGGTAAAATATCTGGTGTGCAAACCGATGTAAAGTCAATTTATTCTATATCCTGCTTTGCAGAACACATTTACAGACCTATGTCCTTTGTTTTAGTAAACTACGAGGATATAAATTTGCTACCTTGTGTATACTTAAAAGAGGAGATGTACTTCATTTTGAAAATAAAGAGGTTCAGGGCCTTGACTTTGTTCTTCTTTTCAATAAGAAAATGATTCAGTGTATACCTAGCAGTGTGGGGAACTCTTATGCTAGTTATTCTTTGCAGGAGAGCCCAAGGGTTCAATGCATCGTCATTCCAAGAAACACCACAAAAAACAAGAAGGCTTGGCTATGGACACTTCTTGTTGGGAAAAAGCCCAAAGTGAGGAATTTGCTACTATATCTTCCCTCAGGATTTAATTAATGCAAGGGAAGGTAACACGGGACTGAATAAAGGATAAAATACTCACATATACCTTGGCCATCTCATTGCTAAGTATGTGCAAGACACTGATGAATATTTCTCTGGAAATATCTTCTCCTTTGAAAGAAATGTTGAAAGCAAATTATTTTTTATTACATTGAAAAAGAACTGATAGAAAAATGGAAGAGTTTTTTCTCTGACTAGCATTATAGTACAGTATTAAGGAGGGAAAGTTTGGTGTCTGTTAGTTACAGGCCTCTGAAATGAGGCTATTGAAACTGGAGGAATCATTGCTAAGGCTTCCTAGAATTTGAGAAAGGGAGATACGTTTCTTCTCTATGTTCACAATCAATCTTCCCACAAATTCAGGTCAAAGCTATCTCCTCATAGGAATAGAAAAACTTTATGAAAATCAATCTTTTCCTAAAACTTCTTCAAATGTAGAGCTCTCATTGCTTTTATTACCAGACTATGAAATTACTGATTGCTATTGAGGGTTCCAAAGATTGCTAGAAAGTCTTCTTGCTAACATGCCATTTCCTCTCTAAGAATAAATTTATGAGGGATTGTGAAAGACAAGTGATCAAAAGGACATGGTCTCCAAAAGAGAAATCCAACATGCTATGTAACTTTTGTTTGATGGGTGAATATTATAACATGTCTTGCCAAATCATTGAGGCAAAGGAGGCCAAGTGAAAAGTCCCAGAGGGAAGTTATTGTCATGCCTTCATAATGAGCCAAGTTGTACAAGAATAGTCGAGAGCTTTTTGATGTTGTAAGTGGAAAGAGTAGTGATGCTGAAAGGGGGGAAAAAAAATTAAAGGAGCTGTATAAAAAAGCACATCTGGGAGGAAGAAAGAAAGACAAAGCACATAATCCACAGTGGCAAAATCCATTCAGACAGCCAACAATGGTTGGTTCTTTCAACCAGCATCTGGACATTTTAGCTCTTTATAAATGAGGGCATAAATGAATAATATTGAATACAACTTATTAAATTGGATTGGAAAAATAAGTGTTGGACAAAAATCAAAAGACACGGGCTTCATCTGCTAGCTTTTAAATTGGGTGTGTATGTTATGTGAATGTGTGTATTAAGGAGATGAGGGAAAAATTAGAGACTGAGAAGAAGAAAAAAATAAGACTAAGCAAAGATGGTGTTTAGCTTGTCAGGTAAACCCCTAAGAAAACAGATGGGGGGAAAAATTACTCAGGTGACATCAAGTCAGACTTAACTCTTTCTGAATGCATAGGAAAAAATAAAAAAGCCTCAGCATCACAATCTGTCTCTGGCAACATCTTGTAACTCTTCAAAGCACTATTCTTTAATCTCTTTGATCCCATCCATCTACAAAGCCTTCTGCTTCCCTCATGTTTACCAAGAACATTCCATTAAAAAAAAAAGTACAAGGGGGAAAATATGAGAGATATTTTTGATAAAAGAGAAGACCCTTTGTTTAGAAGTTAAGAAAACAGCATAGGAGTGAAGAGACCAATTGGAGTTTAGAAGCTAGAAGGGAAAAGAAAGAACACGATGTGTGCATTTTTTTCCTTAAATCTGCTTCATCAAGTTTCCCTTCCCATGCCAATAATTTAATATGAATCCTTGATTTCAGGATCCAGATTGCCTTAACTGCTGGTCAGCCCATGTGGGAGCTTCAGCTATTTCAGCAGCATGCTTCCTGAAGATCTAGGATTGATATCAAATCCACACTAGCCACCCTTATAAAGCATCCTCATTATTCTAAATTATTTGAAGAACCAAATAGTCTAGTTTACACCATGAGTTTCCAAAAGACCTTGCAAATTCTAACTAAGTGTTGGAGACCGAAGACAATTCTACAGTTACAAGCTAGAAATTTTTTATGGTTTCCCTGAAACAACCTTAATATCTTCTGTTTTAATTCCAGGGAAGACCTTTAGATGTGAATGTAGAAGTGGAAACATATTCAGTCATTCAGCTCAAACTATAAAGGCTCAAACTGGCAGTTCATGGTATGGTCACACTTTTTTTTAATTATTTTTCCTTCCAATCCCTATACATTCAGCTGGAAGGATGAAAAACTGTACTATTGTTTGCTTGATTTGAAACACCTCTCTAGAAATTTGCTTTATTATGTTTCAGGATCTCATGGGAAGGTGCACTTAAGTTCAGGGAAATGCAAATACAGGTCTACTTCAAAGGTCATATTTAGAGATGTGGGGGAGGGTAACAGACAGTGTCTCTGGGCTGCCTTCTCTTCACCCAATTTGAAGTGTTCTGCACATGCAGTTAAATGGCTCAAGAAGGTATCATATAGTTAGCTCCAAACTGATCATTCAAAAGCTTTAATGAGCAGATTTTCAAGAAGGGCTCCCTGACAAGCCACAGATGATTTCCAATGAACTCCATTGGCTTATGGTTAAGAAATGAAGCCAAACTAACCTAAAGAATTGAATCTGAGAAAATTATTTATCTGTTCTAGCTAGATATCCACAATCAGAAAACAATTAGCTCCAATCAATGTGTGTGACTACATCAGTTGCTGATCTTCTCTTCCTGTTTTGTCAACCCTCCTTTCCATTCTTCAGTCAGGACTCAGGAATCGTACTGCTCCAAATAGACTTTTGTCAACCTGAAGGGAACAGACAGAAATTGGATAGAGTTCATCTGTTCTTTATGAGTTCTCCACATTTAGAGAGACAGAGAAACTTGGGGGTGCAACTCAGCTCTTGGACTACACGCCTGTCTCCAGTGCTGCTAAAGTCTTCACAGTTCTAGCTTGGCAAATGATGGGGAATAAAATTCATTCATAACTGAATGGCCACAGATTCATCATTCTATCCCATATTGAAGATCCTGTTTCTCAGCACAGTATTTGACTTTCATCAGTTGTAGTGCTCGAGTGCGTGCTGCACATCACATCAGTTCATCTGAGAAATGTCAGAGCTTCATTATTAAAGCACAATACAGGGTGTCCTGCAAAGAGACGACTCTTTGGAAAAGACCCTGATGCTGGGAAAGATGGAAGGCCAAAGGAGAAGAGGACAGCAGAGGATGAGATGGTTAGATAGCATCACTGAAGCAATGAGCATGAAACTGAGCAAACTCAGGGAGGCAGTGAAGGACAGGAAGGCCTGGCGAGATATGGTTCATGGGGTCACGAAGAGTCAGACACAACTTAACAACTGAACAACAACAGGGTGTCCACAGGTTGTGGTCCAAAAATTCAAAAGGGCAGCTACAATGGTGCAATCAAAGTTCCACCAATTTGTTATGTGCATTGCATATGTGGTGCACATAAAAAAGGGTGACCTTCAATCACACCACCACAGCTGCCATCTTGACTTTTTTGACCATATCTCACAGACACCCTCCCTACAATACAAATGGCATGATTTCAAATATTATTACAACTGGGATAAGATTCTGAAGATTGCCGAATCAAATATGTTAGATTGAAAAGACCACTTTATACTTGTACACAAGCACCGTAAATTTAGGAGTTGTGCATATTTTGTCGTAGTTCACTAAACTGACTATACTTTTCATTCATTTAAAGAAGAATGAAGGCATGGACACTGGGATCACTTTCAGTGCTAATGCCACAATAAAAATACTTATTGTCATAATACTAAAAAATAAGAATAATATCACAGAAAAGAAAGAACTTGAAAGAACATTCTTAGAGATTAAAACAAATAGGTTGCTTATAGAAAAAAGTGTTTCCTCCTTGAAAAGCAACAGAATTTGAATTCATAAAATGACAGTTATAATTGGTTATTTTTACTGAAAACAAGCACAGAAGCCCTACCAGCAATACATTAGTGATTATGTACTTGCAAAACACATGCACACTACTTTTTAAAAAATCCTAATTAAATCCTAATTAGGATGTGCAGCAGAGTGTTAATTCTTGCTCATTATTTCATGAGGGTATTTCTTACACTTTAAGGAACACAGGATTACTGAGATACATAAGATATAATTATCAATAAACAGGACCATCACTTAAACGGACTCAATGAACTGTTTGCTATGTAGGTAAGAATTTAGGAGCAAATGACTGCTTGCATTAGTAAGATATATTTATACACTGTTATTTACTTTTTGTTTTACAATACTACTTTGTAGCTGTTATTCCTCATGCCACTTTGCTGCTATACAGTATATTTCTGTTATGTAGCAATACTATGATCCATCAATGTGAGTTCTGCCATGAGCATCAATGTCAGCAGCAAACTGAGTCTGATAGATAGATAGATAGATAGATAGATAGATAGATAGATAGATATAGATAGATAGATAGATAGATAGATAGATAGATAGATGGATGGATGGATGGATGGATGGACGGACGGACGGACGGACGGACGGACGGACAGACAGACAGACAGACAGACAGAGAGACAGACAGATATTTTTTAAAAATCTATGTATGTTTTGGAGCCTTCTGTAACATTTGTCTATATTGAAAAAGATATGTACAAAAATGTATGATAGGTTCTTTGTAGATCTCCCAAATAAATATAATTTTTAAGACCTAAATCTCAGAGTACTATCACAGATTTTAGGGTCTGCCATGAGATCTGAAGAGATCATCAACATTACATCAGATCTGGTGATCTTGCAGCCCATTTATTCTGAATCTCTGCAATTGCGCAATGTTAGGAAAGTGTTGCCAATCTCTGAATCTGTTGGAATGATGCTCTGAATCAACTCACCATTTCAGATCAAAGTCACTGGGCACATTCCACAATCTGGAAAAATTGCATAGAAGAAAAGTATATTGATAGGAGTCTCATAAATTGCATAAGAAAGCTTATAGAAAATTTACAGAATTACTTACAGAAAATAATCCATAGAGCAGCAATTGCAAACTTCCATGATTTTTTTCCCCTTGTGAAATGTGATTGAATTAGTATTTGAATACATCCAGCACTATCATTGACCAGATTTCTAGTAAAGTCAACATCAGTGAGCTGCACTTTCTGCTTCGCAGCAGAACTCCATGGGCTTAAATTGATTATTAATCACCCTTCCCTGAGAATTAATTCTACTTAACTCAGTTGTACTTCATTAGAAGTAGATATAGATAGGACTGCATTGTTAAGGAAAGAAATAAAAGTGTTTATTGTACAAATATAAAAACATAAGCATCATCGCCATTCTAGTTCTGAATACACCATAAACACCTCACTTACGCCCAAGAGTTCTGGAACGTCATATGGTTAATGCTGTGATTCAGCTGAAATATTTCATTTGACTTTTAAAAAATGCATTAGATAAAACTACCTTTCATTTTATTTATTTCTCTGGCCAGCTCAATTAGGCTAGGGATACTGTAATCTCATACGATATTTTATGGTTCATTAAATCCTTATCCTAAACACTCAGGATAACACTTCTTTCTCTTTCTCTTTACTTACCCTTTCCTTTTTCTTTTTCCCTCCCTTCCATTCCCTTTACCCTCTCTTCTTCCCCTCCCAATTCCTAAAATGAAACTGTATTTAGAAAGCTCGTGCCAATCCTGAAAACTTTGTTCCCATTTCCAACATGCAATTAACCTAAAAGTCCTTTCAATGAACAATTCAGCTGTCAAACAATATAGAATCAATTGTCCTTGTTGATAATTAACCTTGGCTATAGTTAAGGTCCCTGTTACTAGATGAGGATTCTCTTTCTCTTTTCTGTCTCTGTGAGTTTGCATGTGATTAATTGGAACTTCTAAAAATCAGATTTACCACAATAAATTAATTTCATTCGACATCCATGATCTGAAGATTAATATGTCTATGTTTGGTTTGGTTTTAATTTTTTTTTTTAGGGAAAAACACAGATATTTTAAGGCATTGCTCCAATCAAGGGGCATATTAAAATGCAGATGGTCCGATAAAGCCTAGGGATATCAAAACCGTTGTCTTTCTGATTTTACCCATTCACTTTCTAATTCTACCTATAAAATGTTTTCATCTCTTTTTAAGATTTGGTTTTATTCTGACATGGCACACACTAGCTTGAAAATGTACACACATTCTTGTGCACTTTTGTCCTAGCATACATTTTTGTACATGCTCTTTCCTAAGATAGTCAATTATGTATACACTTTCCATATATATATGGACCTAAGATTGAGGAAGACACGTACCACCCATAGGGGTGAGAGGGGAATTTACTTATATCCATTTTTATAAGTAGCTACTCATAAAATAATATATTTCCATATGTGTGTGTTTTTGAAGTGAGTTTCCTTAAGGTAATTTATTTTCTGCACAATTTCCCCCCATGCATTTTTGGAAGATATACATTGATTTACAAAATTCAGGAAACATGGCTATTGAAACATGGCAAACCATTCTGGTTTGAATCTAGATCTGAACATTGCAAATGTGCTGGGTTCACATTAAAAAGTGAACTTAATACATTTTCCCACTACCCCCATCCCCATCTTTCTTGGAAAAACACCGTTTCTGACAAAGATCTCTGAATAACAGCAATGTGCTTTCAGTTCCATCATATTCATCTGAGTCTTCAGCACGTCGCTTTACACCATACAAGATAGAAGAAAGAAACACTTTCCAAAGGCTATTACAAACACATAAAGAAAGAGACATCCAGATCCAGCATTGGTATGGTCCATCCCCCTCAATTTTACTGATCTCAGTTATGTTCTTTGTATTATTTTCTGAATAGACTGGAGTCTGTATTACCCTTACACAAGGGTAGGGAACCTGTTGCTGTCCAGATGCATTGATATTGGTGATCTCCCACCACTGGCTATGCAGTGTTAGGTTTCTGGAAATTGCTGTAATCCACTCCCGCTAGAGGTCTGCTGGTTGCCTTCTCCTGTCTTTTAGACTATATTGAAGAGAGGTGATTTAAACACTGGATAATGTGCAGCACTTTTAATTCATGTTTCTTTGCAACTGTACTGGCTACAAGTGAGGGGTGACTACTTTTTTTAATATCCCCTCTGGAGAGCACACTAGACAAAGGCAGTGGTTACCTGCCAGTGATAAAAGTGCAATTTTCAATAGATTTCAGACTACAAGTAGAGAAAAGTCTATAAGCTCTTGGATAGGTTCAATATAGCTAAAAATCTAAAGGTACCTAAACATTTAAAAATGCAGACATCCCCACTGTATTGTCATTGCAATACAGTCCTATTAACTTTGGCCTGCAGTTGCCCCGTGTTAGGAAAAAAAAAAAAAAGTGTAAGGCATATCTTTCAAAGAATATTCCTCCCTTACAAAAACTTTCCCGTGTTAAGTGCAGCTGAACAGATGTGTTCATGACAAAATCTAGATTGTGAAACCAGCTTAACCCTTTAGCTATTGTTGCAAATCAACTCCCCAGATGTTCCCAAAGTGACCTTCCTGGCTTCCAATATTTCAATTACAAAGGAAGATGTTTCCTAACTTCTCAAGAAATCTGAGAAGCCAAGGAGGCTGTGGTCTGAAGGAGAGATAAGTAAAATTGGCAAATTTGCACCACTTTTTGACAGTAAAGTTCAGAAAAAACAGCAAAAGAAATTGAACACAGCCAAGAATAAGGGAAACAAAAAGAATAGCCACTTCCTTAGGGAAAATGAAAGTTTGGGGAAATTGGGAGAAAATCTGGCACAGTATTAATTATAAATGAATTGAACCTTGATTTTAATTTTGAATTAACTCTATTTCTTGACGTCTTTTTTCAGGTGTATGTTTAACTGTCATACTTTGCAACCCTTTGTTCTTTGAGAATGGGTAGTAAACTATCAGAAATAAGTACAGAATGTATTGGAGTGCTTCTTTGTGCTATTAGAATTTGCCACCTTTATTTCATAATCTTCCCTATTTCTTTTATATACTGTCCTGTACCATTGTAATGTTAAACTGTATAAGGTGAGATAGCAGATTATATAATGCATGAAGAAGATAAATGCAGTATGAAATTGAAACAAAGTGGTAGCTTCATTTGAGATTAAAATAAATCGCTTAAGTTTTCCCATCCCTGCTTTTCAAAAGGACATTCAGAGAGTGACAGTGGTCTAGATTCCCTTGTGTATCAGGGCAAAAGTTATTCTCCCTCTCCCTCTCTCTGTTTTACTCCTATTTTATCAATCCTGGGGTCTGGTTTACTCATTATATTCTCTGGTTTCTGGTCAGCTATACTTCCCACCTTGGTAAAATGACATAGATACACACTGCACATTGCAGAACAAGACTTCAGGGAAGAAGAAACATCAAATATATCTTGAAGGTTTTATTTCAGTTTCTCTTTCTACTGCTTTGCTACCCACTATTTCTCTTATACAGGTGAAACTCAAAAAATTAGAATATCGTGCAAATGTTCATTTATGTCAGTATGGCAACTCAAAAGGTGAAACCAATATATGAGATAGACGCATTACATGCAAAGCGAGATATGTCAAGCCTTACTTTGGTATAATTGTGATGATTATGGCGTACAGCTTATGAAAACCCCAAATTCACAATCTCAGAAAATTAGAATAGTGTGAAAAGGTTCAATATTCTAGGCTCAAAGTGTCCCACTCTAATCAGCTAATGAATCCATAACACCTGCAAAGGGTTCCTGAGCCTTTCAATGGTCTCTCAGGCTGGTACAGTAGGAATCACAAGCATGGGAAAGACTGCTGACCTGACAGTTGTGCAGAAAACCATCATTGACACCCTCCATAAGGAGGGAAAGCCCCAAAAGGTAATTGCAAAAGAAGTTGGATGTTCCCAAAGTGCTGTATCAAAGCACATCAATAGAAGGTTATGTGGAAGGGAAAAGTGTGGTAGAAAAAGGTGCACAAGCAGCAGGGATGACCGCAGCCTGGAGAGGATTGTCAGGAAAAGACCATTCAAAAGTGTTGGGGACTTTCACAAGGAGTGGACTGAGGCTGGAGTTAGTGCATCAAGAGCCACCACACACAGACGGATCCTGGACACGGGCTTCAAATGTTGTATACCTCTTGTCAAGCCGCTCCTGAACAACAAACAACGTCAGAAGCGTCTTACCTGGGCTACAGAAAAAAAGAACTGGTCTGTTGCCCAGTGGTCCAAAGTCCTCTTTTCTGATGAGAGCAACTTTTGCATCTCATTTGGGAACAAAGGACCCAGAGTCTGGAGGAAGAATGGAGAGGCACACAATGCACGATGCTTGAAGTCCAGTGTGAAGTTTCCACAGTCTGTGTTGATTTGGGGAGCCATGTCATCTGCTGGTGTTGGTCCACTGTGCTTCATTAAGTCCAGGGTCAACACAGCCGTCTACCAGGAGATTTTGGAGCACTTCATGCTTCCTTCCGCAGACGAGCTTTATGGGGATGCTGACTTCATTTTCCAGCAGGACTTGGCACCTGCCCACACTGCCAAAAGTACCAAAACCTGGTTCAATGACCATGGGATTACTGTGCTTGATTGGCCAGCAAACTCGCCTGACCTGAACCCCATAGAGAATCTATGGGGCATTGCCAAGAGAAAGATGAGGGACATGAGACCGAACAATGCAGCGGAGCTGAAGGCCGCTATTGAAGCATCCTGGTCTTCCATAACACCTCAGCAGTGCCACAGGCTGATAGCATCCATGCCACACCGCATTGCGGCAGTCATTGCTGCAAAAGGGGCCCAAACCAAGTACTGAGTACATATGCATGCTTATACTTTGCAGAGGTCCGATATTGTTCTATTTCCAATCCTTGTGTTATTGATGTCATGTAATATTCTAATTTTCTGAGACTGTGAATTTGGGGTTTTCATAAGCTGTACACCATAATCATCACAATTATACCAAAGTAAGGCTTGACATATCTCGCTTTGCATGTAATGCGTCTATCTCATATATTGGTTTCATCTTTTGAGTTGCCATACTGGCATAAATGAACATTTGCATGATATTCTAATTTTTCGAGTTTCACCTATAGTCACAAAAAGTGCAAAGGTCCGTAAATTCAATTCCTGGTAAGATCTGTGGCTATGTATACTTGATAAGGTCTAGATGGAATTAAACTGCTTCTAGATGCCTCCTGGTGATCAGTATAAGCAAAAACATATATTGGTTTCACCTTTTGAGTTGCCATACTGACATAAATGAACATTTGCACGATATTCTAATTTTTCGAGTTTCACCTGTATTGCCTCTAGTTACACAGCAGGATCCCCACTTACACCTCCAGTATTTTGTTCTTGTCCAAGCACTCCTTTGAATGTCCTTCTTTTACTCATCATCTGCATTTAGCACATAGATGCCACATATTCACTATTCTGCATTTTTAAAAAAGTCTTTGCGACTGAGGTTATCTTTGGTTGTAGTGCAGTACATAAGCGTTGTGATAAAACAAATCTCATGAAGGTCTGTAATATAATTGCAGCCCTTGGTAAGGTGACTCATGCTATAGCAAAGTTACGAGTCACATTGCATAACTGGGATTCTTTAGTCTGCATGGAGGAGACGATAATACAACCAATGTAAGTAATATTAGCCTATGTCATATAATGTTGGCCCCAGCCATCTGATAGGAATTGGAAATAGTGAATATTCTAATCTCTCAAAGTGTTTTTTTTTTCCCCAACCCAGAACAAACCCAAAACTTTTTCCTGCCTAAAGCAAAGGACAACATGGCTTCCTTCTTCTTTCCAGTCCATGCACCAAAGCTGATTGGACTGCTAGCTGAAATTTCTTCCACACTGGTGATAGCTTGGAGCCCAGCTACACCAAAGAGTATAGGCCATCTGAGAACAGCAGATGACGTGGTCATGAAGTAGAAGCTAAGAAGCTCTATCACATTCCCCAACAACTATCCGATGTGATTGCCTCAACCTTCCTTCCTCCTTGCCTGCCTCTCTGCCTTCCTTTTAATGAAATTTATATAGCTATCCATCTATCCCATGAAACTCTGGGTGGCAAACAAAATAAAAGCATAAGAAACCATTCACTGCAAATAAGAAATCACATCAAGGTCCCTATAAAAATCTTAATTCCCGTATATCACACTAACCCACACTAGAGCTTCATAACTAATATTCTGGCCCCAATGCCTGGGGCAAATGCATTCACAGCCTTCCAAAAAGCCCGTAGAATTGGACCGATATGTTTCTGTTGTGGGAGGCTGTTCCATAGAGCGGGTGCCATAATACAGAAGACACACTTCCAAAGTGCCACTTTTCAGGAGGACTTACAAACATGGGCAATGGTCATTGTATGACCACAGTCTAAATCAGTGTTTCTGAACCTTGGCAACTTTAAGATGTGTGGACTTCAACCCCCAGGATTCCCTAACCAGCATGGGAATTCTGGAAGTTGAAGTCCACACACCTTAAAGTTGTCAAGGTTCAGAAACACTAGTCTAAATTCATTATCAGGCATTGCTTAGCAAGAACACTATGGAAGGTGGAAGTCATCATGCTTTTTCTTTCTCCTCCTGCTTGTATCTTCTCCTTTCCCCATAGTGCAAATCAATTCACAAATAACAATTTGCAAAAATAAATTAATTAATTAATTAAAAATCCAGCAAACATTAACATTGCATTGAAAATTCAGTTCAACCTACATGTCTCTGCTGCCTCATCCCCCCCCCTTTTTTTTTAATTCTTCAGCAGTCAAGAGAATCCTCTCTCTAAATCTGGCAACAGATTTTATGTTTGAATTCTGGTTTTTAAGCTATGAGACTTAGAGTAAAACAAAACTTCAAATGGCAAGACAAGCCTTGTACAAACAGTATGAAGAGAAGGTCAACATTTTGGAAGGAGAGAAGGATGTTATCTCCCACACAGAATAAACCTAACAAGGAATAAAATAAACATGGTTTCCCTCTCCACAAAAATTACAATTGACACGAATATTAATTTTGCCAATCACGCATGAAAAATTACATAGCAAATGTTTCCATTTAAGTTTCAAAGTATATATGTACACACACACACACACACACACCCCACTTAAAACAACTAAAGTAAAGAGATCCTGTATGGTTCAGTGATTATTGACCTGACCTACAAACAAGGAAAACCAGGTTCAAAGTCACTTTCAATCACACAAATTCACTCAGTGACTTTGGGCCAAAATCCATTCAATGTTCTCAGCCTAACTGGCTTGTTATTTTAGGAAAGCATTACAGAAGTAATGTTCTGGGGAATTCTGGGAGTTGAAGACCTCACATCTTAATGTTGCCAAGGTAGAGAAACACTGTTCTACATTATTGGAGATATGGCCAAAGGATATCAGGTTTAAAGTATCCCTTCATTTCTTCTTCACAGACAAGGATTTATGCTATAAAGGTTTTCCAACTCCTACATAGAATCAGGAAACAATATCACCAGGAAGAGGATGGGAATGGATTAAATGGAAAAAGGGTGATTTGGCTGAGGAACTATATGTTTTATTTGTTTCATTTCATCTGAAATAAGGTTGTAATTGCAGAATGGAGCTTCTCTTCAACAAAATAGTCTTGATGAGACTTCCTTACAACAAGTGGATCAGTTAAGCAGACAGAGAGAATCCAAGCTAAAAAGAGAAGCATTGTTCCTCCCTACTTTCAAATCATGGAGACATCCACATTTTATCTTTAGCAAGGCTGAGGATTAACTACCTCTGGGAGCTGCTCCATAAAGCTTGAAAACTGAGAACTTTAGGAATGTCGAGCCAACAAACAAATTGGAAATGCTATTATCTTACAATATATATAGAATGCTCAGTGCTATTGTGAGTCTTACTAATCCATTTGTCTTAGCAGCATCTTATGGTTTCAGAGGTTAATTATAGGTCACTTAAAAATAGATTTCAAATTTGCTTCCTTTTAGCCATATTGAGTTTTCTCTTGCTCTATTAATTTGGGGCAGCATAAATGGGAGCTCCCAGTTGTCTTTAATCAGATCATTCATTTTATATTTCTATCAATAGGCCAGGCTGCCACACCAGAAGTTCATTATCACTCAGCTACATTAGCAAAATCACCAAGATCAAAAGTAGGCATTTCAATGAGAAATCAGACACAGAAATGTGTAGTCAAGTCCAACAATTTGGTCATACCATAATTCCTTTCACATGCTCAGAATGAGAAACACAATTTCACTATGCAAAAACATAAGAACATATCCGACCTGGAGTTCAGTTCAAATTTTTCTTTGAAACACATTCCTATTTATAGCCTTTGCATATAGTGACATCCAGAAAAAAGCAATTTAGTTTTGTGTGTGTGTTTGCAAATCTTTAGTCCCATTTTATCTCATTATATCTCACTGGTATTTATTTTGCCCATGCTGCATTTCATCACTTCCTCAGGATTTCTTCCCCATCTCAGACTCTCCTTGCTCTGTCAATTACCTTTCAAAAGATTCTTTAACACACAAAGAATTCACTGTCAAGTACTTCTTGTGTGTGCGTTTTGGGGGGGTGGGGGGAGGGGGGAGGGGAAGTCTTGAAACTCCAAGGAAACTATCTTACAATACACTAAATGAAAATGATCCATGTTTCATTTTGTGTGAATTACACTCAGGGTTAAACATTCCAAAAGTAGTTTTTAACTAGTTCTTTGGAAAATTCTATGCTTATTTTCCTGTTAACTTTTATTAACAGTTGCCACAATGTATTGCACAACATAATATTCTGTTGCTCGATGGTTGGTATAACAAGAACTGGGCAACAAAACCTTCATTGTCGTGCACATTAATATCATCCTTTTTTTTCCATCAAAAAGTGAAGGGAGGGGGAAGAGGATACCTAAATCCACTAACAGCAGCTGCTCTAACTCTTTAAATTCCATTTCAGTTTTGCTCTTTGCATCCTGCAAATTATACAGAATCACTTGAGGTTTTATAATCTCGCAAAACCACAGAGGGGGAGATAATTGGAGTTGCCTCCCCTCAAAATATTTCTTTCTGCTAAAATGGCTCATTGTGGCATTTGGCTGAAGTTTGTCTCTATGGCAATTTTTCATGAACCATCTTACCTGGATTCAATTTTATTTCCTGATATATTGTTTAAAAGGGGGGGGGGGGCAGAGAAAAGAAAACCTATACTCTATTGGAAAAGGTCAGAACCCCAGCTCCCAGTTTTTTTTTAATTTTCTCCTAAGCTTACATGCATGAGTAATAGATGAACTTGTCACATTAGATTATGTTCAGTTTCAGTTGGGTCTATACTATCACCCTATCTACTTCCATTAAAAAAAAAAAGTTGAAATTTTATATACAGTGGTACCTCGAGTTACGAACGCCCCTCCTTACGAATTTTTCGAGATATGACCAGCTCCGGCCCCAAAAATTTACCTCAACATGCGAACTCCGCCTCGAGCTACGAACCGGATCCACGGCCATTTGCCCTGCTGCCACGCGGTCGCGGCTTCCTGTGGGCGAGATCGCGGTAGCAAGGAGACGTTCGGTGAGGCTTGTGGTGTGTTTTGTGGCGTTTGGAAGGTTTTTGGTGTGCTTGTCAGCATGGCTCCAAAGAAAATGCAGAGCAGGCTTGGCAAGAATAAGGCTTTGTATGTATTTACATTGAACCTTATGGGGAAATTTGCCTCACGGTGCGACCAAATTCGGAGGGCGGAACGGATTAACCGTATTTACATTGAACCTTATGGGAAAATTTACCTCGAGTTGCGACCAACTCGAGTTGCGATCAGAGTCACGGAACGGATTAAGTTCGTAACTTGAGGTACCACTGTACTTTACCTGAGCATTACTCCTATTTTTTTTTACAATATTTTTTCTTCTAGTATAAACTGAAACACTGTCCCATGCTACCTTGTTTTGTATGTTATTTCCATCATTGCATGCATTTCAATGTGCACTTTTGCTTAATATGCATATGCTGAATTTATTCCTTTCCTTTTCAGAATGCCCTGATTAAGCTCCTAGATTTGTAATACTTAAACATTGTTGAAGCATGCAGTTTAAATATCAGATCTGCTGTAAATCATGACCATTTCCACCCACTTAAGAAAACTAGGAATGGTAAGAAATAATAGTACCCATTACTCTCTGGTAGAACTGAAATACTTCAACAGTTTAGAAAATGTTTTGGGGGAAAAAGTAAAAGTTTTCTGAGAAACATCGGCTTTCTTGTAAAGTAAAATTCTTCTTGCTATGGCATTCCACAATATGGATTTTTTTCAGATATTGGATTTCTCCTAGAATTCTCAACAGCAGCTCATCACAGCTGGTGAATTCTGTGTGTTGATCCAAAATCTGAAAGACATACTATTTTTATATAGTGGGAATGACTGTTCTAATCTTTTCTTAGTTTCAAGCAAGGATACTTTGAAAGGACACTTGGAAGCCTTTATATATATCTAAGAGACCCAGCTTGGGGTAGTGGTTAAGTCACCAGGCTAGAAAGCAAAAGACCATGACTTCTAGTCGTACCTTGGGCACAAAGCCAGCTGGGCAACCATGGGCCAGTCACTTTCTCTCAGCCCTAGGAAGGAGGCAATGGCAAACCATTTCCAAAAATCTTAGCAAGAAAACTGCAGGAACTAGTCCAGGCAGTTGCTAGGAGTCAACACTGACTTGAAGGCACGTATACATGCACACTGACTCTCGTTGTGTCCAGTCTTCATTATATACTCTTCCAACTGAGAAAGCTTAAAAATTTCTCACTAATGTACCAAGTAAGGATAGCAGTCTTGGCAGAGTTTGGCATTTTGGGGGCACATCTTTGAGTGGTAAACTGAGTACTTCATTTTATTTTAGTTTGCTTTTTAAATAACCAATATCTTGTGGCTTTACCATGTCTTATGAGATTCTGATGATCTCATCTATGGAATCCCAAAGTAGAAAATCTCATAAGATCTCTCATACAGCAAAGCTGAGATCTCATAAAGTTAGGCGATTTTTGAAAGAAATCATGGAAGGGTTAAAAAAAAATGCTGGAGGCCATTAACTCTGCCTGGGGAAGTTGTTGGGGCTATCTTGCTGACATCTGCTGGAGACATCAGTTGATTGATCAAATAGTTTCTTTCCCCAGATAATTAGATTGCATGAATTGTTTTATATCATAATTAGGATTTTAGTATTTTTATTTGGTGTGCACTTATATCTGAGCACAGTACAAGGCCTATTTACAGCTAAGCAAAGAATTACATTCAGTCTTTACTTCTACCATCTGAAACATCCTTGGGTAGAACATTCCTCAAGTCTTTCTTTCAAAGAAAAGGCAGACATTGATTTTTGGAAAAGCTCTCTCTGCTCAGAATTCTAATACTATTCCACTATTATTCTCCTAGCCCTCTGAAGCAGACTCTAGGAAATTAGAGTAGGAAATTAATAATAATCTTTACCTCAGTACAAACTGTGTATATTAGAGAAAACACATATTAATCATGCATGAATATATAATATATGGGTTTTTTTAAACAAAGCAACTAATCTCAGACTAATTGATCGGACTTATTTTGGTGGCTATAAATCCCTGTCTACCTGGAAAAACTGTAGCAAGTTTACAACAGAAGCAGAGTTGATAGAAAGTCAGTAAATATGGTTTATCTATTTCAAGACACTGGCCCAGAGAAATCCTCAAGTCAATACAGGGTGTAGGAGCTAGATTAAAGCATACAACATTGTGGCCAAATTTATGAGCAACTCAGTATTATCTAACAGTTACTGGCAACAGGGCAGGCTGGTGCCCAGGGCAGACTTAAATCCTGTAATAGAGGGTGTCCCTTCAGAGGACAAGTGTTGGTACTTGCCTAAGACTTTGCACTAGTTTTAATGCTTCAAGATCTTTGTATCACACATTCCATATGCCTGATTTCCCATACCTCCAAGCATCAGCATTCCCTCAGATTTAAGATAGGACAGACAGCATCTGGAAATTCTTCCTAATTAACTCCCTCTTCTCTAGAAGCACTGCCTGGCCAAGCTTCAGCTTGATCTGTGATCTGTGCTTTGACTGGTTCTTTCATATTGTACACCAGTATCTAAGGATTCATCAGAGATAGGGAAGACACTGGTTTAGAAACAGATTATAATGAACTTAAGAGCAGAAAAGAAAAAAAGGAAGGGGGACTGAAACCAGATTTGTCAGGTTCAGCCCTCCTTAGACTCAAAATTTATTAGTTACCTCATATGATAAGCCTGCTGTAAGGCCCACTTAAGTAATTCTAATGTTTGCTGGTGGGGTTTCATTTCCCTGAAAACATGCAGTCATAGAAAAGCTGAGCATCTGATCTGTGTTTCATTAATATTTCTGTCCACTTATTTCTGAATGGGTACTTCTGTTTCTGTTTCTCTGTTTTCCAATCTAAATATTTTAACTTTTTTTTTTTTTTTGGTATGAAGGCAATGTGAATTCCACAGGAGGAAGTCTATAGCTTTCATCTTGATTTATAGAGATGATGATAAAAGTTTAGTCTCACAGCTTGTTGTCCATTTTTTCTGCTAGATTGCTGCCTACAGCATATGTTCAAAGACAGGTTACCCATAGCTGAATGAAGCTTTATTTCAGTAAAACATAGCCTTTGGTTGAAAGGTATTCGATTTGGGCTGAAAGTTGTACCAAGAATGGAAGAAGAGAAAACAAAATGACACCATTAACTAAATGCTAGACTTTTGCTTCACTGGAACAAGAACAATATCATCTTGGGAAAGAGCCATAATGGGTTGTTTGGACACCAGATTACAACTAAAGACAGAAACAATATTGCTCTGACATTATTATGATAAATTTATTTTTTGCCTCAGCACTGGCTTATGGCGCCTTGTCTTTAGGAATATCAGATGAGAAAAAGAAATGTTGATGTTTGGGAGATGTTTAGATCTTGAGTTGTGGACAGGAAGGTAAGGCAAATGAGTTTCTTCAAGAGTGGAATTATCCATGCCCAATATGGTTTTTCATCATATCATTGAAAAAGTTTGCTCAGTTTTGCACTCATAAAATGGTTGCAACCAAATCTGATTGGATATATGGCACTATAATGTCATATGTTCCTTGATGGGCAGGTCATTAACCTAAGAAGGAAAGAGAACCAATAATGTCTGTGGAAACCTACTATTATTTTTCCCCCAGTGGGTACACTTTTCTTTATAATGCCCTTTAGCCATTCTCTTGACTGAGGAAGACATCGAAGTCAGAGAGCATTAGATTCCAACTATTTTGCCTGTTTTGATAAAAGTCCACTCATTTTCCATCTTGCTTTGTGGATGTTCAGTTGATCAGTGCTTCCACCAGCTGGAACTTATTCCAAGTCCAGCTGGGTAATTAAAACATAACATTAATGTAGTACATAGCTCAGAGTCATTTAGAATCCTACAGATACTTTTTCAAAGACTCCAGAATTTGACTTGGGCTGAAATCCTGATTACCAGCGTGGAAATCTGCAGTTCTCCAGATATTACTGAATCAGCACTCTCAAGTTTTGGTACAGAGAATCAACAATTGAGGCTGAATTATTGAAATCTGTGTAGTTCTTGCTTACTTGATCATCGCCAGCTGCACAGGCACTGTGGCTAATATGGTGGGCAGTTTGACCAAGGCTTAGTTGTTGCCTGGAATAGGTGAGTATTAAGGGCCTTGGATCAGATTGCTCCTATGCAACCTCTCCCTGTTCACTAATTCTGGGGTTCCCCTGGTTTTCCAAGGAGTTCCAGGAGATGAAATGACAAAAGAGACACCTAGAATGCCATTGAAGGATGACAAAAGGTACATCTAACTAGACATGTGTAAGAGATCCACATTCAGAATTATATCATGATGACTAGAATGGCAAAACATATTTATTTTTCCACTTTTATCACATCTGCAGATATCCAGGCAATGTCCTTGCTCAAAGTGATCCATTCTCTGTTGGTAAAAGAGGTCAAGGGGATAATGGGGATATCTTCAAGGCTGCTGTAAGGAATATTCTAAGCACCTGTTGGATAAAAGTCATTTGGAGAAGACCATATTTAGACTCAACCATGCAAGTCTGTGTGAATTGATCTTGTCCTGTTATCTGGGCGGCCTTTGACCATGTCATTCATGAGGAAGTGGGAAGAATCTTTGAGACTGTTAACCCAAACATCTGCCCTTTAGACCCATGGCCCTCCTTATTAAATCTGCCCAGGAGGTAATGCATGGCTGGATCTATGTAGTGGCTCTGCCTGCCTTGAAGGAGGCAGTGGTGTATCTACGCTTCAAGAAGCCATTGATGGACTTAGTGCTGAACAATTTTGTCCAGTCTCTAGCCTTCTCTTTTTAGGGAAAGTTGCTGAGAAGGTGGCCGAATTGCAGCTTCAGAGCATCTTGGAGGAAGCAGATTATCTGGTTTGTTTTAATCAGATTTCAGGTCAGGACGTAGTACAAAGATGGCATTGATCACACTTGTCAATGACCTCTGGTAAAGCCAGAATGGGGACAGTGAGACTCTTATTCTCCTTCATCTCTCAGCAGGTTTCAATAACACTGAAATATCCTTCTTGACAGTCTGTGGGTTAGGAGTGGGAGGCACAGTGTAACAGTGGTTCCTCGTTTCTCTGTGCTTGGTTCCAGTTGGTGTTGACAGGAGAGGGGGAGAGTGTTAGGAAGAGAGAAGGGAAGCTAAGATTGCTGTCTGCTCTTGTGAAAAATAGTGCTGGAAACACTAAAGCAGCAGTTCTGACAGATTGGGCATGCTTCAAGTCTCATTTTTAAAATACAGTCATCTGATGGATTTTAGGCAGCTTAACTTCTCTGTTGCATCACCTGTTCCCTGGAATAACATTCCCCTAGAGGTCTGAGTTGCCCCAATCCTGATGCCCTTTAAATGGGCCTTGAAGATCTGGCTCTTTCCCCAGGTACTGGGTTAAGAATTATGTGCTTGTCGGGAAATAATGTGCTGGGTGTCTTAGTCCTCAGATTGTTGCCTTCTTTTGCTTTTATTGTGCTGGGTGTGCTTTTAATTTGTAAGCTGCCCAGAGGTGTTTTGAGTTGTCTGGGTCTAAATGTGACTTATAAATAAATACAAATAAATTTGTAAGAATCAAAGGTGCAGGGAGCTATAGCTCAGCTACATATGGAGGAGTCACTTGTCCTTTGGCCCTACAATATGCACTTATATGGGAAGCAATTCATGCCATCGATATTATTTACTTCTGAACAAACATACTGTACATAAAACTGAAAGGTTGCTTTGGGCCAAAATATGATTCATGGTATTTAACTGTTAAAACACAGCTGAGAAGTTTGTGAAGACCAATTCTTAATGTGTTCAGTTTAGCATTAAGTAGTTTATCAGGAAACCCGACTTAAAACAAAACAAAAAACACCTGTTTTAGCACATCTCCAATTCTTGATGCTCTCTCACTAGAGCAGTCTTTTCCATCCTGAGTCTTTGTTGTCCTTGTGGATCTCTGACTCCCTTGTCAACTACCCTTAAATATCTTTGTGTGGCTGCAGTATCTCTTTTCATCTCCATAATTCAAGGAGATTCTGCATGCCCTGAATCCAAAAGGTCCAAGGCAAGTGGCCTTAAAAACCATGGTTTAATTTTTTTATATATAATAATGTTGTTAGACATTACAGTGGAAAAGATAACATCTAATACAGATTAAAAAAAGAAAAGAGAAAAAGACAAAACAATAGAAAGTGCAGAAAAGAAGAAAAAAGAGAAAAAATACATTGTAAAGAAGAAGAAAATGGATATATAAAGAAATGACTTTCCCCTTCAACACAACCTGTGTAAACAATTTCAGTAACTTATCACCTTTGTGGCTTTAGACCACTAGAAGGCATCCCTAGTTAACAGAAAATGTTGAGCCACCTAGCTTGGGAGATTGAAGTGCCTAATGCTCCTGCTTCAGATTAAGCTTCTATTTTTGGTGTCTAATTTTTAAATTAGTGCTTTCTATCGAAGCATGTTTACTGCTGTCACAGAAGAACTAGCTGGGATGAGCACTGGCTCATTGAGTGACATATAATTACAGAAATCTGAGGATGTGCAGTTATGCTTGCTAAATGAGTTGATGGCAACTCACTTCTCTCCCCCTCCAAAGAAACTGATGATCTTCCTTGTTGTGTTAAGCTTGGCTGACGTATTCTTTAATGTTTACAACTTGGCCTTCTTTTCACTCTTGAAACTAATCCCCAATCCAAGGAATAAGATCATTTCAATATACAATATTTAAAAAAGAGAAAGAGAGAAAGAGAGAAAGAGAGAAAGAAAGAGAGAAAGAGAGAAAGAGAGAAAGAGAGAGAGAGAGAGAGAGAGAGAGAGAGAGAAAGAAAGAAAGAAAGAAAGAAAGAAAGAAAGAAAGAAAGAAAGAAAGAAAGAACGAACCAACTGTTATCCTTTACATGGTGTCAACCAATCTCTACTCCAAAACAATTTGTGATTGTGCTTCCCAAAGAATAGCCACTGAATCCTGTTCTACTGATGAAACCAGTTTACCTATTTTGGATATTAATAAATCAGTTATTATTTGAGGTCACAATATCCAAGGTGCAGTTCCTTTTTACCCTCACCTTTGGTAAGGGTAAAAGGTGCACTGAATGCAACAGGATTAACTTTCAGTAAAAATGCAGAGAGTAAGGCTGTACATTGATGAAATGATGTGATTCATGAATTCCAGAGGGTCAGCAACTGAGCTCCAGATCAATGAAGGCAGTCTGTGGTTCTTCTGAGTGTGCTACTCATGAATAAAGCCTTACCTATAAGTAGACCTTTATTTACAAGCTCAGAATTTGACTGGGAACTCTACACATCAAGCAAATAAATAAAAGCCGAGTCCTTCAGGGCATCCAGGATGGTGTATTTTGGGATTTTAGTTCTAGAAGCTCCAGCAATTCCTCCAAATAGGGGTCCTCTTGAGTTATGGGAATAAGGAGGCTTCTAAGCTGTTCTAAAATTCCTAACATAATATTTGCTAATTAGTCATTTAAATTTTGAGAGCCTAATCACCTTTTAGATTATTACAGCCACATTCAGTCTGCATGAAAAACTGCTCAGAAATCTGAGCGGAATTTCAAAAGCAATTTTTGCTATGTTCCAGTGAACACTCCTTTGTGTAAGCCTTCAAAATTAAATAAAGAAGTTAGGCTTTTAAATTCATCCTTATACATATATTTGATGAGCATTTTTTTTTTCCACATAAAATCATTACCTCCAGTTGAATTAGATTAGTTTTATTTCCCCTTTTCATCCTTTTTATTCTTTATTTCTTATGTATTATCCTTTAAGGAAAGAACATTCTTCTAGGATAAGCATTTAACTTTTCTCTTTCACTCAAGATTTCTTTTTCCCTGAAGAAAAGGCTGAGGCACATGAAGAAAGACTCATGTCTTTCTTTCTTTCTTTCTTTCTTTTTTTTTTGAATTTCTTGAGATGTATTTGCACTACTCCACAGAGACACTTTGAAATTTTGACATTTCATGTTTCTGAAATGTATTTGCTAAGGATATTGTTTGGTCATAAATACTACAATATCTGTATACATTTTCCCCTCTCCAAATATTTCTTGAAGTTGAGGGAAAAGCGGAATCAAGGAAAGTGGTTAAGCATGACTTCGGTCACCTCTTTAGGAAGGGGGAAAAAAATCTTAATATTGTGATAGAACAGTAGAAACACAATAGTGCAAGAGGAAGAATGTGGAAACAATAAATACCAATGTTTCTGAAGGGGCACAGAATACACTCCTAAAAGAGTTAGCAAAAAGTTCTGAAAGACAAAAGGGGTTGATATTATTTTGCATGGATTGACATATTTAGTAGCAAGAAAGATTTGATTCAGAAAATATAGTGTTCTTCAAATAATAATAACAAAATCAAAAACCATGATGGATAGTAATTGTCATATAAATAATTATTTCACTCTATAGCAAGAAGCATATTTTAGCCATGAGTGACCAGATAGAGATTGTTAAGCACCATGGAGAGTGTAGAATGAAGCAAATTGATCTCAGAGATTTTCTTTTTCTTTCTTTCTTTCTTTCTTTCTTTCTTTCTTTCTTTCTTTCTTTCTTTCTTTCTTTCTTTCTTTCTCTTTCTTTCTTTCTTTCTTTCTTTCTTTCTTTTTTCTTTTTTTCTTTCTTTCTCTTTCTCTTTCTCTTTCTCTCTCTCTCCCTCCCTCCTCTCTCTCTCTCTCTCACACACACACACACAGATTATATTGAATATTCTGCCCTTTTAGGCCATGTGTGCTCATCGTGTTTGTGTTTCACTGCATTACTTTAGCATATCAAATGTCTCAAGATATCCAACACTTTGTATATACTCCAGTCCAATGACAGAATAGATAATACCATTGATTAACACATATTATTTTTTGGTGAGGGAGACTACATTACAGGGGAAGATAAAATGCATGTGTTTATGCAAAATACCATCTTTGTTTCCTGATATTGCTTTTCAAATTTTGTGGTATAAATCAAAAGTAGAGGCAGTTCCCCCCCCCCCCCCGACTTCTTCCTTTCTTTTTGTAAACTGGTTCTTGGTATCAATTATCTTCATCTTGAACTTTGTTGCCATGTTAATCCATATATGAATAGTATTGTAAACCTTATGTATGAGATTAATATGTTGAATGAATGATTAATTAAAGCATAACAATAATAACAATAAGCCTTTCCCCTATGTCAAGAAAGTTGGGAAAGTTTCACCCACATCATTATATCTCTGAGAAATATAAAGATTTCATTGGAAGACTCTGATTACAAAGAGCCTTCAAACAATACATCTGTAATTTTTAAAAAAGGGCAATTAAACATTTGACTGCAGCATAAACAAAGAGGTGCAGAGGAAAAATTGTCAAATAAGGTTTGTCAAATCAAGTTAGGTATATATTGTTTACTAAAGTCCTACATTTAATTTAAACTTCCAGTTAAACTGGGTTTACATGGGGCAAAGTGGCTCAATTAGCTAAGTGGCCATTTGCACGTAAAGTTGCTGTCTGTTCCAATTTCTCTAGATGCTGACAATGTATCTCAAATATGCCAGCCAAATCCTGTACATATCTATTGTCTGGCCTTCTATTCTGTACCTGAGGAGGGAAAAGAAAAAGAAACATGTTTTGAAATAGCCGAAATTCAGGATCAGTACTTTCATCAGGGAGCAACCATAGCTTAATAGTAAATCCTCGGTGCTTTCCATATAAAAGGCCAAATGCATTCTCTGGAAGTTTCAGATAATGCAAAACTGTGCTAGATAGGCAGATAGTTAACACAGCTGTCTTTTTTAAGAGAGCCTGTATGAGTGGTTTAAAGTAAGAAAATTCACAACAGCTTCACTGAAATTATTCTGACCACTGTTTCCTGGGAAATTGGAATGTTTTTGAGTATTCTGTACTGTCTAATGAACTCAGTGGATGAGCAAAGATTTCAGTCAGTCAAAATAGAGTGCAACAGAGATAGCAAATAGAAGTCAAGGAGAATTTTAAAGGCCATGTTCGTACCATCCAATTCAACTACATCTAATTGCTGTTTCTACCACCATGAACTTTTCTACTCTGCCAACATCTGAGACACTCAGGAATGTTTTGACAGCTTTTTCAGTCTACTTCCAGGGGTGCCAAATATTCATAACAAACATCAAGCACCTAATGTACATCAAGGAACAACAGTGAATTAAATCCTGGTGATAAAATTTGATTATATATAATTGTGATGCTTAATCAAGTTTATTCAGTAAGTCAAAAAGGCAGTACAGAGTGCCTTTTACTGAACCAGCTCAAAAGACAGCAATAAGGAATATATTGTTCAGTATTCCCTTATTTCTTTCATGTTAAATTTAGAGGGATTTAGATCTATCTCCTTAGTTCTATGTAGTGTGTCATTATAGACAAAGGCAAAGGAAGGAAAAGAGAGAGAATAGGAAAAGGATGGACAGACCCTAGTCCACTTCTG
Source organism: Liasis olivaceus (assembly GCA_030867105.1). Taxonomy (NCBI): domain Eukaryota; kingdom Metazoa; phylum Chordata; class Lepidosauria; order Squamata; family Pythonidae; genus Liasis; species Liasis olivaceus. The sequence goes on from CM061359.1 coordinate 15,387,326, forward strand.
AAGGCTGAATGGGAAAAAGTACCATTATTCTTAATACGATTATTCTTCAGCATGTGTTTAAATGCACATCTGAAGCCTGAAGGTCTTTCATTATTTTAATGCAGTGCATGTCTGAATGCTTATCTGGATCTGTATTTTCAAGACACACTTCATTATGAATATTAAACCTCCTGTAAGTTTGCGCAAACATTTCTATCCTGATTTTTTTTCTTTTTGTTTCCAAGCTATATTCAAATGTACAATATCAACCATAGATAAATGGCTCCCTGAAGTTATCAGTATCAGAATATTTAGGTCTGATATTGTTAAAATTCTTGCTACGACATTTAAAGTTAGCTTCCTGCTTGCAGCTATTCATTTCTCCAAACCCACATATTCACGATCCCGCTTGAAGCACATATTTCTTCATTTCACTTTATGCCATTTTTCTCCTCCTCTCCCAATAGCGGTGCCAAGAAAGGGTTTTAAGCTATAAGCTGGTGGCCCTTGTATAAAATGAATGGAGCCTAAATGAAGGCAGGCTGGATTAACAGAAGTGAAGTGATGGTTACTATAATCGAAAGGCAATTAAGTCCAGAGCCTCAGATTACCTAAATAAATCAAAGAAAGCCATCTTCTTCATCTTCTTGAATAGAAATGCCTTTTCTTCTTTAAAAAAATGCATTTATCATTTACAAAGAAGATAGCCATCTCAGTTGTTGTATCTGAATTTTGGAATGCCCTCTTGAAAAGCACATCTAGGATCAATGATGTATTCTTTATAATACCATGTTAAAACTCTCTCATTTACACAAGGACTTTTTAAATACTAAAATAAGGTGTGTGTGTGTGTGTGTGTGTGTGTACACATGTGTGCTTGTATGGTGGCTGATTTTAGGTTTAGACTACTTGATGATGTTTGGTATTCGCTTGTATTGCTGCGTTGAATTTAATTTTGTTGCCTGTACCCCATGTCTTTTCGGAAGAAAAGAATAGCATATACATTTCTAAAATATAATTTAAAAATGGGTGTCAGAAACCATGGTCTATTTGTTACTGAGACTGTTATAATAAGGAAATTAATTATTTCTGGGGTTTGTAGCCCAAGGGCTCCAACTGAGGAAGGATAATTGACAGAAAGACAGATGGAGGGAAAAATAGGTTGAAACAAGTTGGACTTTCAATGAAATCTCAGATGTTGAATGCTTCTGTTCATTGTTCATAATAAAATAAACAAATAAGCACAAGCTACCTTTAATCTGTTATCCCAAAGCCATACCATGGGCTTTGGAAATTCTGAGAGTCCTATTCAAAAATATATGGAGAAATCCAAATTACAAATATAACCTTAATGACATTCTGCATCTTCACTGTGAAAAAATTCCATGAAAAGTGGGTATATGCCCATTATGCATAGAAGGAAAATAGGCCTGGGTAAGTCTGTTGTTTTCTAGTAGCAATTGTGAACTAAAAAATTACCCTTCGCTTGCCCTAACTATGCACATTTTATTAGCTAGCCACCAAATCCTATATTGCAATTTGCTTCATGCATCTGAAACTACACACATTGAGAAAATCTAGTATTTTGAGTGAGGGCCATGATTTTTTTTTTTAATTAACACTATTTTAATTATCAGCATCACTCCAGCCCATTTAAATGTGATTATCCCATTTCATTCTTTCTTCATTTTAAATCCAGAACATCATTAGCATCATGAAACATCCAGCTTTCAACCAGCTAAAATAATACCACCATACACACCATATTAAACTGGAAGAATCCATTTGTGCAGAACTTCATTCTTTGGTTCACTTTTGCAACAATGGTGGAAATACCTGTCTAATCCAATCCCACTTCTTCTAAGAAAGAAGAGTTAAAATGCTGAGACATGCTGCTAACTGTAATAAGCAACCTAGCTCCTGAAGAAATAAATAGCATGGTTAAGGGTTCATGATAGCCAAAATAATTGCTGCATAACCCTTTTCTTAGCTTAACATTAAAAGCCATTAGAATGTTATTAATTCAGAGCATTCACTGAGATCAAGTAACAGCAATTTTTTCCTGCTTACCTTGCTTTTACATGAATATTGTTAACTTCTTTCTAATGCAATCTGATTAGCTATATTTTCATAATTAGCAATAATGGGGCAGATATTTTCATACATTATTTAAAAAAAACCCTCTTTTTGTCAACAGAAATAGTTTTAATTTGAAAATGTGCACTACAATGGTTCAATAATTAAATGCTGGCTGTTGAGGAGGACCAATCTTTCCTTGTGATAAAGCATCCCCCCCCCCCCCCCCCCCAGTCATCGGTACTAAGATAGGTTATAAGGATTGTGCAGATTGGACATGGACAACAGTAATACAAAAGAGTCTTTAGATCAACATACTTTCTATGTGTAATTACCTGATTGCTTAATTTAATGTTGTACTCTTTCATTTGGTTTGAGCCTGTATATGTATTTACACACCTATCTGTCTGCTTATTTCACCCATGGCAATAAGAAATCAATGCAATGCAACTATCAGAGACAAAATATGATTTACTCCAACAGAACTGGCTGAATGATGGTTTGGGAGTCATCGTAGATGGAAGCACCAAGAAGACCTTGATTGATCATAAATAAGATAAGGAGCAGACCTGGATGGTATGGGGTTGAAAGACCAGCTTCATTTTTGTAGTCAGCAGAGCCTCTTGTCATCATCAGCACTACAGTTCTGCTATGCAGTTGGCCACCATAATTTAGCAGCATAGTTCACTGCCCAAATTCAGTGAAGTTTAAATGCATTTTTAACCATTCTTAATGCACCTAATGGCAACATTTTTAGAGGCCAAATACTATTATGTGATGGCCTAGAGCAGTGTTGTCCAAACTTGGCCACTTTAAGATGAGTGGACTTCAACTCCCAGAATTCTCCAGCCAGCCATCTGGGAGTTGAAGTCCACTCATCTTAAAGTGGCCACGTTTGGACAACACTGGCCTAGAGGCTGGCTAACTAAATAAGTAATTGTTAAATCTCCCTGGATTTGGTAGTTTGTGCTTTTGGGCTAATTTAAAAACAACAACAACAACAGGAAAGCCTTCTGCATATATTACTGGGGTGCTCCCTTTGGTAGCCACAGGCTACATATTGTTGACCCTTGTTTATTGCATTTAAAAACAGAAAATCAACATTTTAAAACCCGGTCCCACAAACTACAGCACCCAGCTTATCCATCACTATAGCGACCCTCAGTCTCAAATCAATTTACCTCCTCTCACATCTATAGAAAGCTACAATGATGGAGTTGAGTTTTAAAAGAAGTAATAATTCTGGTTGGATGGTTTTTTTCCCCCTTGAAATAGTCTGCAGAAGACAATATCACCTAGTCTTTCTTTTTCTCCTCCTTTCTGAATTCTCTCTGTCCAGAGAACCTGCCTCAAATTGTTTTGGAATTAAAAGACAGAGAGGGGACCTAGGAAAGAAAGGTTAGCTAGAACCTTCCACCTTCCTGGAAGACAATCCCTGGAATTTTTTTTCCCCCCTTCCCTCTAAAACCTGAAACAGCCAACTCTGTATATAAGAAGCAAGGATTAATAGAAATTGGCATCTTAGACTCTGTGGAGCAGAATGTTGAGAGATGTGTCTGTCTGGGAAAAATTAGGCATATGCAGAGGGACCTATTAAAACTGCCTCACTAGTCAAGCCTTTGTTCTGAGCATGTGTGACTTGAAATGCAATGCTGGACTGTCAGCATTTGTTTAGCTAATGATTCTAACTTGTTAATATTTTAACCATGGCTCCTTTTGTTGTGCTTCAAAGGGTTCATCATCACACTCTTTTTATTAATTTGTCCCCTGCTCTTGGGGAAAAAAAAATGAAGGCGTACATATTTGTGTGTATATTTACCTCACCAGGTTATTTGGAAGTGATTTGACAGCATTGTGGTAAGTGCTCTTTTATAGGTATGAATAGTTGCCCATATACATCACACCTGGTAATTTTGGGAGGAGGAGAGGTTAATCACTGCCATCTCAGCCAGGGTCTTGCAGTCACACAGGGTTTTCAATGCAAGGAGCAAAGATCTAGGGCCTCGCTTGCAGGCAAAATGTTGTTAGGAGAAATGGTGACTAACATGGAGAAAACTTTGGACCTTGGCACTTAGGGATTGGTTGTCTATTATGTCTAGATATTATTATAATTAGACTTATTATGTCTAATATATCTATTCAGCATATTTGTCCCTGTACAGACTTAGCAGTTTCAGGAGAACATCTTAACAGGGTATATATTCAATTAGCAACATGAGATATTATTAACATTCTCCCCATATTATTTTGCTTAATTGGCTACCTGAATGGCTTGTAAATATCAGCAAGCAAACAAAATTCCATTTTGAAGGGTACAAAGCATAAGGAAAAAGGGATGGAAAGGAGGGGAATACACACACAGTGAATCAGAGACAGAGAGAGAGAAATACTAAATTCTTATGTACTAGTTCAGGCCTCTTCCTGGATGGTGCAACATCATAGGAAGGGATTATCTTTTGGCAGCTGAGTAGAAATTTTGGGAAACACCTTTTATTGTCACCTTTTATTGACTAGGAACATGCCTACCTCCCCCTTCCCTTTCAATGCTCAGAGGCTTAGTTGTTTCAGCTGATTGAATTTTTCCTGGTCACAACTTGGAACATGGAACAGAAACTGAAGCAGCTGAGTTAGTTAGTATTGAGAACCTTGAAAAGAAGACAGTGAAGGGTGGATCAGCCACTTGATTCCTGTCTGGATGAAAATTATGTTGGAAGAGGAAACTATTGGCCCAAGTGAATCCTGTCAGCAACAATGAAATGGTACATTCAGAGACCCCTCACCTGCTTAATTGGTGAGTCAATGTTGATAGCAGAAATTTCTACTATATAGAGTTGGTTGGGTAATGGTAATCCAGATGTTCCTGGGATGAAATTTCCATCTTTCCTCATAATTGGCCATGCTGGCTAAGGGTGAGCAATGGACTGGAACATAACCTAGTGACAGGGTTGCACTTAGCATGGTGAGAAAAGAAAAGGCTGGAAATAGAAAAATCCATTATAAAAACACTATACAAGTAGCCATAATGAACAAGCCTGAGAAAAGGGTAGCTACCAGCCCTTTGCAGCGTAAGAAAGAAACCTGGAATTTAATCTTGCAATATGTATGTCAAGACCCTTTACTTCATAGAAACTGCTTTTTCTCTCTTTTATTTTGTTGTGAATGCAGCAACAGGATATTATATATTCAAACCACATCCCTGATTTCCTGTGAATGTGCTGAATTACAAAGATAATTATTACAGGTATCTCAGAGCATTCTTGACACCTTCTGGATAGAGTTTAGTGGATTCCTGCTCTGATCAGGGCAGAGACTTGGACCAAAAGGCTTGGAAGATCCCTTCAAACTGATACATTCTGTGAAAGTTGAGGTTCAACAAAAACTGGAGAGTATGCTGTTGGTCATGACTGGCAAAGAATCAAAATGATATTCATCAGAATTGGACCATTGACAAGCATTTTTGAGTTGTTATTATTGTACAAAAGCAATAAGTTAGCCTAGCTTATGACTTTATCATCTTCCTTTCAGTGACAGAAATTAAAACTCTTGAAAAATAAAGCTGTCTGCCTCTGTCAGGCCTATTGCAATACAGGGATTCTTAATTTTCAGATCAGACTGGAAATTTCTACTCAATCATGTGTTCAGCCCAGGATTCCAATATGTTCCTGACTGTTTTTGATGTTCTTTGTGATTAATATCAGGCTTCAGTGTGCCCATCTGTTTATGTGTTAAACATGAGTTTCAACAGATAGTATTATGTAATGCATATCCTTAATGAAAGTAAAGTTTGAGATATTTCTGTTGTAGTATCTTAGGAACATGAGATTCAAAAGATGCTATTATGTAATGTCTATACACACACATACACACACTGTGTGTGTGTAATGAAGGTAAAGTTTAAGATATTATCTCTGTCACAGGATCTTAGAAAATGACCTGCCAAATGAAAGAGATGGTAGATGCTAATTTAGCAGCAAAGAGTAAGGCCACACGGCAGTAGCTGCTTTCTTTCCCAAGTTTAAGCTAATTAAATTATTCTGTTTCTGAAGAACATCTCCAACTTTCAATTTGAAGTGCTCTGGGAAGTATAATGCATCTGTCTCATTATTCTGCACTGAGTTGTTGCTAGATGACAGAAATAATGGTTTACAGACTTATAAAATCATTTCACCCAAGTAGGAATATCTGGCGTTTACAGAATTATCTGTTATTAGTATTCATAATTCATCTGATAAGTTACTAAAGACATTTTAGGGTCACCATGGCATTAAAAACCCCATTCTTCTACATACCATTATGATGCCCTCTTCCCAAAACAGTCTACATTATACTGGGTGCAATAGCAGACAAGATTAGAAGAAAAATCCTCTCCACATTTAAAGTGGAAGAAGAACAGGATGTTTGCACTTATACTCTTGAGTATGAATATTGAGTCTTGGGGTTATGTTCTAGATCACCCACATTTTCCATTGCGGAATGCCTTGGCATGTTGCTTGAGGTGTAACCAGTCAACTGCAAAGATCTGGAAGGGGGCTTGTTTAGGCCAGGGCAACAATGAAGAAGCCCTGTCCCCTTCACCTTCCAAACCAAAGATCTCTGAAGAATACCATCCCATGCCCAACCAACAGGCTGGCCAGAATCAAGTTGGAGAAGATGGTCCTTTCCCTGTAGGACTTTATCCATCATTTTGAATTGTACCCAGAAACATACTGGGACCAATGCCACAACCATAATATGACTATTATGTTACTGAATCAACTCTTACCAACCAGGTTTTTTTCTTTCTTTCTTTCTTTCTTTCTGGTTAGATCTGAGCAAGAACAATTATCAGAAGGGATACCCCCACTTCCCCGAGATAAATATATGACATTTTTTTCTTACTCCCTCCTCCTAAAACCTAACAATGCCTATAATATGGATGGTTTTAGTGGGGCATTTTTATTCACCTTTAGTTCTAGGGTGCAGAAAAAATATTTTGTATTTTTATTTCTCACCTTGAAAAAAGAAAAAGAAAAGAAACTGCTTTGGTTTCCCAAGAAAACAAAAAGATTCTCATTGCAACAGTGAAGGACCCTTGCATTGACTTACATTGACTTACAAAGACCCTTGCATTGACTTGCATTGACTTACAAAGAGACAACATTACACTTAGGTCCTCTCAGCCATTGTATCATCCTGTCTTCAGAGGTCTACAGCCCCTTTGCCTCCTAATACTTGAATTACATCTCAAGGGGAGAAGACACCATGAGTAAACACCTCCAGAGGGTACTTTTTCAAACAGAATGTGAGGATGCCCAAGGAGGCATCAGAATGAGGGGAAATAATGGAACAAAAACAAATCTAGCTTACTAGGCTAACTCACAGCAATAAAGTAAACCAAAAACATTTTTAACAGTCACTCTTAAACATTCTGTGTGAGATAAAAACAGACGTTTTCCTTTGCAGGGGATTTAAAGTAGTTGGAAAGCAGATTTTGACACACTGATTTCTGGGGAAACCTGGAGCTCCTTGGAGAAATGTATTAATGAGAAGATCAAGTAAACTATCTGGAAAAATGCCTTGCTCATCATCATGAGTTTTTGGGCATGATGTACAGCCACCAACATTGGATAAACAAGGGAAAAAAAGGACATCACACACTCTCTGTGGAGGAAATCTATACAAAACTTCTAGAGTTTGACTTTTAAGTGAAGCTATGCTGGATTCTATCAACACAGGCAAGAAAGAAATGGAATTTTGTTACACTTAAAGACAGAATGGGAAAGAGGGAGGAAAAAGAAAACTAAAACTATCCAGGGAGGAGAACTGTAGAATCTGTCCCTTATAAGGAAACCGTTTGTTCATTAAAAAAAAAAAAGAAAGAAAAATATATATTTTACAATATGATGATGAGAAAAATTATAAATGCATCACCCCCCCTGCATTGTACTGGTAATTGAAGTCATCAGATGAAGTTCAATGGTGCTGGACTTCACACAAACAAGCAAAATCTTCACATAGTAGCAACAATTTGTTAAACTATGGAAGGTTTTGCTACAAGACGATGGACATCTTCGATGTTTTGAAAAGCTAACGGATTGGATTTGACAAATTACTATAACTGAGAATAAGACAGAGGTTACCAGTCATGATGGTTGCCACTTTCAGGATTAGGTGTATTATCTATTCAATATCAGCTGTAGGAGAGTTAGCTTCATTTCCTGGTACTGGGTTTCTAAGGGTGTCAGGATCACCAACTGGGAACTACAGGCTACGCAATTCACTTTCCCAAGTGGAATTTGTTCATTCTATTTGAGTGAGGGGTGGATGTTCCTGATTCTTTTTCCATAGGACATTAGGGAGACTAGAACCTAGAAACAAGCCTTCTTGGTGGTGTCCCCATCCTTTTGAAATAAGGTGCCTCTAGAAATGCTGCTACTTTTCAGAGAGCAGGCAAAACTTATGTTAATTTTAATTTAGCTTCCCCCCCCCCCCTTATATTTTATTGTTCTTGGAATACAGTATGTCTTGTTGGTTATGGTATAATATCTTAGCTGCCCAGGGTATTGTTCAAATGGGTAGAATATAAACTCTATAAATGAACCACTACCAGCAAAGGTTTTTAATGTTAATCCCAGAATTTTGTAGGCTGCCTCTATGCCTTTAATCTACCATATTTTATTAAAAGAATGTATTGTTTTAGAGGTGACACACTTATATGTGGAGAAGATTTGATTAAGAAATAGATCAGACTTCTTTGAAAATTTAGTGCTATCTGTAGTGAATATTGTAGTCTTTGCTGTTTTTATTCTGTTGTATTTAGTTTGTTCTGTATTGTGCTATGAAATGCAGCAAGTTGGAAGTGGTATCAAAGGGAACCCAACAACATCATCAGCCACAATTACAAAACTTGCTTCAAGTCAAAATGGGATTCTTCATGTCACCATCCTTGATGCCCAATTTGCAAAAATAAAAGGGACTTCAACCACAGCGCACCTCCAGAATTGTCAGTGAGAGAGAGAATTTTTTCAAAAAAAAAAAAGAAGAAGAAGAAGGAGGAAAGGAAGTCTATTTACAGCTTTAAAGGTTGAAGAAAGCTGCAAATTTATAAGCTCAGGCTTCGTTGCACTTGTCTTTCATTCTACCAAAATGTGTCCTTTTAAGATATTATACCTCTTCACACCTGATTGACTAAAGAATTTAAAAAGATATCTCTTCCCACAGGTATATCTAAACTTAAGTTTCTTATCAGTTCTAAATGTTGAAATGTATACATTTCAATATCCATCATACAATACAGAGAACATTTATTCAAAACCATCATACTGTTTAAAAAAAAAGAAGGGGAAAAAGTACGCTTTGTTATTGCATTTCTGGAGGAATAATCAGCTTTCAGAGAAGGGTAGAGGGTACTTATCTGAGGATTCTCTCATTATGATCTGTCTAGGACATGCACTGCCAGGCTAAATAATGATCAGTTCTGGAGCATAGAAGGGCAATTACTTACAGCCCTGGTGATGTTACCTAGTTGGGTAATGAAACATCTGCAAGCAAGCAACCAAGCTCAGAGAGCACCAAGGACTCCATATTAGACTCTACTCTTAAGCAAAACCCTTCTCCTACAGAGAACTGCTCTTCACACATGCATGGCATCTAGATGTACCTGCATCATTTTGTAAAGCTTGGGATGGCTGAAAAATATTGCATGGCTTGTAAGAAAAGAGAAGGAATTACCAACATTCTTCTGTTTTTCAAAAGTGGGATGGAAAAAATTAACTTCGCTTTATTGTTTGTTTCTAGGCTACGTTCATTTCACTGTGGCAGTGGTGGCTTTTAGGCTGGCATTCAATGAAATAGTTTTGTTTGTTTTGCTATTTGTTTTATTTTTGTTTTTTAGTTTTAGTTTATTGCTCATTGCTTAATCAAACAACCATATCAGATCACAACATGCCATCAGAATAGTAAAATAGGATAACATTAATACAGCATATAGGGATATATAAAAATGTTTAATAAAATAATTGGATAAGATCATCCCCTTGACAATTGACCCCAGTCTGGTCTACAGTAGGTAGGAACCTCTCAGTTGAATGGTCTTAGTTATCAGCGTGGCAGTCCTTCTGACTGCCCATGTATTTGTACCTTGAAGGAGGTACGTTAGCCTATAGATGGGGTCCAAATAGACCACCCTGTCAATTAGTGAGTTTAAATGCTGTCTGAGGCTTCTAGATGGCGATCTAACAGGATATGTATAATGTCCTCTCTTTGTGGCATGCCACATTAGCATGTCCTCTCTGAATAAAATGGCATGCATATTCCCAACACACACACACACACACACACACACACACACACATTTCTTTGTTAGATTTCTGTCCTGCATTTCCTCCACTTCCAAATATGCATTTTTGGAACATTTTCCTCAATAAATGAATGAACAAGCATAATGTTTTTGACTCATGTGTTTAATTGGGTTCTCTTTATCTAGTTTTAGGACTTGTGTGGAGAACAGATCGTGTTTTAGGTCATATGCTTTGTTGTATGCCGCCCAGAGTTGCCTGTGTGAGATGGGTGGCTATATAAATTGGTTTAATAATAAATAAAGAAATATTTATGCAGAAATATTGCAAATTCAAAAGGGTACACAAACTTTTAAGGACCACCATGATTCTATGCTGAGATCTAGAGTTTCTCAAAGGTTTTCTTCCCCCAATGAAAGAGACTTCTATTTTTCTATCTTATTCTTAGGACACTTGATAATTACTTTTCAGTTCTTCTGGAAGGAAGGATTTGGAGCTTACTTTATTGTCAGTGATAGCATGAACTGCTACTGCTAGTGGCATTTTCAGTGGCATGACTTTCCATTGGTCTTAAGCTATCTTTGTTGCCTGCACTTCCCCATCTGCTAACGGCCCATGAGAAGAATTTCTGCATGGTGTCTTCCTTTGGGATTTAAGAAAATGATTATCTAGTGAAAGGCAGGACACTGTACCTATTTCTCATAATCTTCATATTCTTCCTATAAGGGATAGCCAGGATGACTATAGAGGGATGGAAAGTAACGGGGGGGGGGGGGGATTACACACTTCCCCATCTCCCAACCAATACCAAGTTCATAAGTACCACTAACAGATATCCTGTAGAGATTCTAAAACTTCATGGATTGAGGACATTCATTGAACTAAAAGTGAAAAGAGACTCAAGCAATTGCGAATTGTTTAGTCTTCAGAAGTGAAGATTGATGGTGAAGTGATAGCACTTTTCAAATAACTGAAAGATTGGCACCCAGACGAAGATCAAGCTCGGTTTTCCAGCACAGCACAGTGCAGGACAGGAAATATTGAATTCATGCTATAGTACGGCAGATTCTGACTGAATGTTAACTGGGAGGAGGGGGAACAATTCTTAACAAAAAGAACAGTCTGACAATGGAACCAGTGATGCAAAGAGGCAGGATTTCTTTGGATGCATATGCTCCAGTGGAAGCTACACAACCATCTGTTAAGGCCCCTTTAATTTGAATTCTTGCACTAGGTTAGATATTGGACTTGATTACCTAAGTAGCCTCTTCCACCACTTGGAACCTCAGTACAAAAAAGAAAGTTGTGCTTGTGCTTTTTATGAAGGAAATCTCCAGAAAAGTAAAGGACAGATTTCAGTACAGCTTTACTTTATTATTTATTTATCTAGTGGACTATTTATAATTATTATAAGCGTTATGAACCTCCTGACCCAAGTCTCTTAATAGATTAATAGCTATCCTTGTCAAAGGATTGGCAAGGAATTATAAGTGCAGCTGGGAGCTTGAATAAATGTGTGTAGACATCAATATAATGATCTACACTGCATTCAGATCAATACTTTCTAGTGCAAAACCTGAGTGGGCTGTTTCCCACTTAACTTTGGAAATAGGTTTCTCCAGTACAGTAACCTTTATAAGAACAGGTCAGGCTTCTACTGAGCTAGGGGACTTTAAGTGATGTTAGTGCAATTCCAAAACTCTTCTAATATCAACTGTATTCTTTCTCTTGGGTTGAATTTGACCTATCACCTCAGCTTCAAGATCCAATGAGTGAGCATTAGTTGAAACAGAGCTCTTGTGAGTCAAACTCTCTGTATCTTTTCAATAAGTAGTCAGGAGAACAAACACTATCTTTTTAGTGGAGAAAAGAAAGGACAGGGCTTAAATAGTTATGCACTGTTATACTTCCAGTGATAGCCTTGCAAGGGATATTTTTATTTGGAATTAAAGGGGGAAGTACAGGGAATTCTGCTTCATCTCCAGATTTGATTAAATAAACCTACATTAATTTGTGGTTATTTGCTTTTCATCAAAACTTTCTATTCAAGTTTTCAAGGTAAATTTGATGTAAGCATGGTTTGTTGAATAAGCCTCAAGGGTGGGGGTGCATTACAATCCACATTTACCAAAATACAATAGCTAGTACTTATCCATAATATATTTTGACTTTGTATGGTGGTGAACCCAGCTAACATTTCATCCTGCTGAGTAAAACTTCTTATTCTTCATTTGTTCCAAGTGAAAACAATATCATATCACTGTATTTGCTAACAGAAAACATTACAACAAGTCAAGGCTCTTTTAATCATTTTGATGAAAACATTGGATCCTGAAAATGCTTCTGTTGCTAAACCATAGTTCTACTTTTGAGGCCAAATTCCTGCACTGGCAAGGAATCAGAAATTGGAACACTTCAAAATTCTGGGATACTTCCCATCACCCTCATGTTTGGATTCTACCTGGGACACTGCTGTATGGATTTTTTACCATTTCAGTTGAGTTCAAGTTGAGTTTAAGGCAGATACATGGTTCTTAGCTGATAGACTATTTCACCTTCCTTCCTTCCTTCCTTCCTTCCTTCCTTCCTTCCTTCCTTCCTTCCTTCCTTCCTTCCTTCCTTCCTTCCTTCCTTCCTTTCCTTCCTTCCTTCCTTCCTTCCTTCCTGACTCCCAGGAACTACATGGAAACGTCCATGCAGTTTTTAAGTCAGCAAAATGGCTTGCCCTTGCCTTCTTTCTAGGCCTAAGAGGGAATGACTGACCCAAGGCCACCCAACTGGCTTTCATATCTAAGGAACTCATGGGCTACAACTCATGGTCTTATTGCTCTTAGTGTAATGCCTTAACCTCTAGAAAAATAAATATGTCAGTACCAATTGACTGTAAATAATCATTAGGTGATTTTTTTCTCTTATTGCCAAAACTATAATTTTTTTCAAGCAATGCTATAGGGTAGATCACATTTAAAGTGAAGAAAAGAGAGAGAGAAAGAAAAAAAATATAGGAAAGAAGAATAAGGGAGCTAGAAATTTTTTTTTTACTTTGAATTAAGAATTCTTTCTGACATAGACATGGATAATCAGAACATAATTGATTTCACATCCTCTTTGACATTTTTCCTGAAATATATACATAACAAAACTGCATATAATTCCCTCAAGTGTATGTCATCATAGAGGAACCTTCAGAAAAGTCTATTTGTAATCAGTTACTTCAAGCAGAACATTTTCAGACATACTGAAGCATTCATAAATACAGAGGAAAGACTGATCTCTTAATAATTCAACTTATCTCAGGCTTTTTTTAAAAAGGTGTTTGGAATCAAACAATGTTCTTCCCTGCTCCCCAGGACACATCTTTATGAGAAACCTCTTCCAACTTCTCAATTTTTTTTTTTTTTAAAGTCCTAGAAACGTTTTTGAACACTACTTAGTTTTCTATGCCTGATTTAGTCTAGCAATTAATTGGAATGGAACAGTTTCACCCATACTTTCAATTCCTCTATGAGGAGTCATTGAGGCTGTATAGTTTAAAGCATTACCCAACCATTACTTTGATACTATATCACTAATGTGGACAGGTTTTATGTCACTAGTGTGAATAGCTTAATCAGTTCACATGTCTAAACAGCAATATGCATTTTAAAAAATTAATAAATTGAATAGGAAACTTAATAATATACAAGGCATGGTGATACTATGATCTGAATTATGTTTCCCATCTACCCACCTTCTCCAAGGCTCTACTCCATCCTGATGCCTAAAATTCTGCAATAGTCAGGTACCCCAGAGACATGGGAAAGGGAATCTTCCCAGGATACCCATATATAGTGTGAACATCAAAGATCTTGGAAACTGCATATTTAGGGTCATTTATATACCTCAAATGTTATATATTTAATTGTTTGAAATTGTTGCTATAAATAGGGCAAATAATACAACATGAAATGCTTATTTCTAGCTGGCATTAATGGGAGCTAAACAAGTGTACATAACCCAAAATTATATCCAAGGATTTTGATCCAGAAGATGATGACAAACTTACCTGCAAATGTATTCCTTGAAAAAAAGGTAAAAGTAATGAAGATTGGCAGAAAATACTGTGGTTTTTTAATAAAATGATTTTTTTAAAAAACTGAAATACACACTAATACATTTTTTAAGTCAGCCTCTATTAAATCTTGACAAATAAGTATCTTACTTATTCATGGCATGTAAGCTTCCAGAGCTTAGCATTATATAACATTTCTTGATATTTTGATTACAGTCCCCTGATAAGGTACTGGGTTTGCATGAAACACACACAAACAATTGCATTCTATCAAATTATAGGATACAGGTTGTCACTTTCATCTGACAAATTCTTGTGCATCTCTTTACTGGAAATCTTTACAGTGATGCAGTCAATATGAAGCTCATCTGAATCCAACCAGCTCAAAGCATAAAGATGGCCAGTCCATGGAGGAAAGATTAATGTGTCAAAATGACTTTTGAAGGGCTACATAAGCTAAGGGATTACAAAGGAGCAAGAATAAACCCAGCTCAATGCAATGTTTAAATATTGGATTCATGGATTGCCCCTTCTGAATTAATTTCCAGCTGCAGGTCTCCAGTCAAAGATTAGACTATTTGAATTTCAGAAAGTTTCCTTATCTTCTGACTTACAAACTTGTGCTTCTTCATCTCCATTTAAATATACAGAATTGAAGCACATTGCATGTACACACACACAAGCACATACACACAACCCTACATATTGTGATGTGACATAAAAGGGGGCAGAAGTTTTGGAACACTTCATTTCCTTGCCTATTTGCTTCTCTATGCTATTATTTTAATAGTATTCAACTTCATTCCCTTCACTCCTTTTTTTGTTAAGCTAGCTGTCCCTTCTCTTCATAGTAGCTTTGAATGAAAACACAATGTCTTATTGGTTTATCTTGCATAATATTTTCTATTTCAGTTGGTTCTCCTACTATATGCAACTGGAGATGCCAGAGAGTGAATTAAAGAAAGGGGTGGGGGTGGGGGGGAACCATACAGGAAGCACCACGTAATCAACCTTGGCTGATGTCAAAATAGCAAAGTAGGATAGGGCCTGATTAGCACTTGGATGAGAAACCACCAGAAATCCCAAAACTATAGGCTAGATGACCATCTCAAAAAATATCCCAGAAGAAAACAATGACAGATCACTTCCATATTGTTTCCCAAAAAATTACAGGAAATCTTCCATGGAATCACCAGCTCAAAGGAGACTTTATTGTGACTCTACATTTTTCCTCCAAAATTCAATACCTCAGTCCCTATATTTCTACTTCCCCCTTCCAAAGGGGAAGGGGTTGATTTAATGCACTTCTCCATAAGACACACTCATGCCTTCACCAACCATCCATATGAGACACCTACAAAGGGAGAAGTTCACAGAGTCTTGACTTTCAATCTTAAACAAGCTGTGCTTTTAACCTGTGCTACCATTGCTTTTAATTTTCCCAAATACCGCAGGAAGACAGGATGATAATTCTTCTCCATTTCTCATTTTCAAAGTTGTATATTTACTTTGCCTATTATGAAACAGTTAACTCAACCCCAAAAAGTATACCCTATTGTATTTGCCCAAGGACATTACCCTTCTTTCTAAAAATTTGTGCACCCCAGAATGCATATCTTGGTACAGTACACCCTATCTTTCTTAGCATTGCAATACCTCTGGCAATTTTACTCAGTGCCTGCATTTTCACATAGCACTGAACCATCATGTGAGTTGTTTGATTTTGCCTTAATTCAGAGTTTGGCAACATTGTTTGGCCTGGAAAATGGTTGAAACCATTCATATGGTTTAAATAAAGATGATTCATAATTTGTGCAAGTTCGATGAAAATATTTCCAATACAGATAGATACAGATATATATATCTCAAATAAAGCCCTTTAAATCTATATTGGTCTAGGACCATAGATAAATAATTTTTTGAAAGCCAGTCCAGGTGGCTAATACAATATCAATACAGTTACAAAATGCAAGAGATAAAAAACATCAGAAAACAAAAGAAAAATGTCAATTAAGGATAAACCAGTCAACAAGAAAGGCATTCAACTCATGGGTTCAACCAACTCCCAAGTCCAATACCCGTGACATGTCTTAAAGACTTGAAAAGGGGGCTAATTTAACCTAATGAGAGCCAGTTTGGTGTAGCGGTTAAGGCATCAGGCTAGAAACCAGGAGACTTTGAGTTAGTGCCTTAGGCATGAATCCAGCTGGGTAACCTTGGGCCAGTCACTCTCTCTCAGCTCTAGGAAGGAGGCAATGGCAAACCCCTTCTGAAATCTGCAGGGACTTGTCTAGGAGTCAACACTAACTCAAAGGCACATACACACACAAATCTAACTTAGGGAAGAATGTTTTTCCAAGGGACAGGTACTGCTACAGAAAAGGCACCACCAGGTGACACTCTTCAATTAAGAGGACCTAGGTTATGTCCCTTCTGCCAGATTTGATGGGGCAGGTAGAGACAATCACAGAAAAGCAGTCCTTCACATACACACACACTCCTGTGGATTTACAATCTGACTTCAGAGGGAAACCCATCTTTATATCTATTGGATAGATTAAAAAAGTAGTGTTTGGTTGTGGTTACTGTAAAGGGCCGATATAAAATTCAAGTGTGTTTTCTTGAATCTAATCCAAGGGAGCATTTTTTCCCCAACTGCAGTCGTTCTTTCAGAGACCCTTTTCACTACCACAAAGTTTCTTGCTTAACAGCATGCGATGCAAAGCTGTTTACAAGCAGACCTCCCACCGCTTGAGTACAAAGAATCAATCCTGTGTCACTAGAAACTGCAACAAGCATTTGCCCTCCAGAAAGCGCACAGGGTTAATTTAGAAGGCATAGAAACCTGTCTCTGGATGATGATGATGATGATGATGATGATGATGATGATGATGATGATGATGATTTTAAGTGCCCACATTTCTTTTTCTTAAGCCAAACATGCAGGATGAAAATTGGCATCATTCTGCCAACGCAATTAGGTATGCGGGACAGCGCCTTATTATTTATAATCTGAGTTTTTCTCTCGCCCTTTCCAACTTCTGAAAAAGAGTCAAGATTCCTTTTTAATCAAGCCATTTGTGTTGGATGGTTTATAATTTTAGCTTCTGTTTACATGTTTCTAATTGGGATTTACGTGTTTTATATCATTTTTCAATCTTTTAAAATCTCTATTTTTAGTAGGCCTTTAGTAGGCCATGGATGAAAAAAATCAGGATGCAAACTGAAATGCCAAAGCAAATGTTGAGTTATAAAATAGATTTTCACTTACCTCTCCCCCAAAATGCACATGTGCACACAGACATAAATGCATGGACACAATTATTATATTGGTATACCTCATATTGGCAGGAACCATCCCCTTCTTTCTGAAATTACTCTCTCATATAGCTGTTTCAAAGAAGGAGAGAGGGCGCCATTTATATTACTAAAGACTCATGTTACTCTCTTTTTTTTTTTTTTTAACAGCTCTATGAATGGGCAGGTAAGATTTTATGTTGGAGACCTTTATACAGTGGAATGAATGCATTGAGAGAGAAACACTAAAGATAGAAGTGATAGGCTGGTGTGGATCTTCCAGGCTGTGTGGCCGTGTTCTGGAAGTTCTGTTTCCTAACGTTTCGCCAGCATCTGTGACCGGCATCTTCAGAGTGCAGGAGCACAGACAGGAGCAGTTCTCTCTGTGCCCAGGATGGTGTGACCCTTTTGTGGGTATTTATAGAGATCTGGGGGGGGCGGGTATGGGGTGTTAATGAGTGGCTGCTTGCCCAGGTGTCAGGAGATCTGTGTATCTTCCTGTGGGCCAGGCAGGGTCCCTTCTTCTATTGATAGAAGTGATATTTTCACAAACAAGTATTCTTGAGACCGTTGCTGGCATGAAAGAACAATATCAGCTTCGCTTAGGAAATAGCATGGTGATAAAATGTTTTTTCAGGGTATCTGCAACTAAGATCCTATAGGCCTGTTCCTCCGTTATGGAGCCAGAGAAGTATCTGAACTATATAAGTCAGAGTTAGAAGAAGAAAGAAGATTAAACAGAAGGAGGAAGAAAGTGATGAAGCCCTGAGAATATTAGTCTAACCAATAGGAGGCATGTGACATATAGACAGGCAAAGTAAATCTTTTCAACAAGGAAATAAAACTGCAGAATCTCTGTTAACTATCTCAACATCTATTGTTCCATGTGGATGGCAAATTTATAGGGGCAGAAAGCCAGTGTACCCAAAGCTGAAGTCCAATATTTCAAGGACACATAGTTGGGGAGGAAAGGATTTAACTATCACTTGAGCAAAGAACATCAGCAGGAGAACTGCAGGCTACCTAGTTAGCATAACATGTCCTTTGATCTTCTACTGTATGTGTGCAGGTAGAAGGAGAATGGGAGCACTGAGTTTTTCTTCTGTTTAATTTTCTAACATTTGTATTCTGCCAGCCAACCCCTGAGTGGGGTTGTAATTCCAGTTAATAAGCCTCAATCAATAGGTGCTTTATTCAGGTATCTGAGAAAGACACCACTGAACTCCGCTCCAGGCAACCATGTGGATCTATCACATTTCTTGGTGGGAATTGGAAATGGGTTGACACTGTTTTCTTCCAGGATAACTTTTTAACTTTTAGCCAACAGCATTAGGGTTTGCTGGTAGTCTCCCATCCAAATATTAGCCCGGCTTGATTGTGCTTAGCATCTGAACTCAAACAAGATCAGCTTGAGATAGCTACAGACTGAGAAATTTTGGTATCAGAATTTTTTTTTTTTAATGACTAATCTATCATTCCTTGACCTTTAGGAGATGAGATTTTAAATACTTTTAAAGTACTTAATTAAAATAGCAACAGGTCATTAGTTTTAAAAATCTCCATCTCTTTCAACATTCCAACCCATCTATCTATCTGTCCGTCTGCCTATTTGAACATTTCAGGAAAAAAAAATATGCAAAGGAGGAAAAAGACCCCCAGTACCACCCCACAAAAAAGGGTGATATATAGAAATAATAAATTAATAACATTATATCATTTGTATCAATTAAAAAAACTGAAAATTCACTGCTGTATTGCTTATTTTATTTTGTTGACTCGCCATATTTGTACCCTTAATATCATTGTTCTCTCTCTTTCTCTCTTTTTCTTATGCTGGTCAATGACCAAAATTAATGAAAACTAATCTAATCAGGATTTAAATATCAGGATCTGTAGTGAGCACAATAGGAAACATAGAGTGAAATTGTCAGATACAGTACCCAAAATATTATGCTTAAAATCCTCATGGAAAGGTCTGGGGTCAGTACAACTGAAGGTATTTTCAGTTCCTATACTGGTAGCACATGCATCGTTTTGTTTCACTTTATTTCTTCCATTCAATGCATCTAAAATGCAAAGTGTAAAATTGGTGTTTCTACTCCATGTTCTTTCTGTATCAAACTCTCTGCTCAGTTTCTTCCATAATATTCAAGGGCTTCCCCCTCCCCACCCCCTTTTAATTCCTCTACCCTCCCTCTTCTGTTCCTTTGTGATATCAATTATTTCTAAAGTCTTTCTGGTTAAAAATATTTAATTAGAATTTTACAATTTATCCATTAATTTGCTATTTACATTCCCAGAAGAAAGGAATAAGAAGAAAAGCAATATATGCATGTATGTATGTATGTAAGTTTTTCCAGAGAGAAAGAGGGTGTTAAAAAGAGATGATCTTATAATCTTCATGGAGCCCTTCCTTCCTCCCCCCCTCCCCACTTTCTCTTATTATGAGAGAGTAGTGTAGTGCAGAAGGTTTTGGATTCTGATCACAGAGACTCACATTCAACTTAATCCTCAGCCATCAAAACTAAATAACTTGGTTGTTACCTCTCAAGTCAGCCTATATTATAAGATTGTTGTAGGGAAAAACCAAACCCTACCCTCCCCGCAAAAATCCAAAAACACTAGGGGAGAAGCATTAAGTGCACTGTCTTGACTTCTTAGACGAAAAGCAGAACATAAAACTAGCCAATAAAAATGCATATTTCTCTGTGAGAAGAAAGGCAAGAATCCAAAATTTAATTTTGAATTCCATAATCCCTTTTCTCACTATCAAGAACAGCTATTTGTAACATACAAGGTACTGCCTTTCTTTTCAGAGGATATATCCCATTTGAGTATGTGCTTCTCAGTGGAGTAACTATCTTGAGGAATTCCAAACCACAACAAAGCACTAGTTTTGCATATAAATAGTGAGGATATGTTAGAAAGCATAAGAGCTTTGCAAATTCTTAGGCAGTTTTTAGCAGTGCTTGAATGAGAAGAACAGGTGCAGTTCTCAGAAGGTGCTTCTTCTCCTTCTCCTTAATATCATCCTGCACAACAAAAAAGAGGGGGTGCACAAATAAAATCATCAAAAGGAAATTTCATTCTGTGTAAGGTAGGATAGAAAGCTGTTTAAAAATAAATAGCCAAGGACCTTCTGAGCTTCTTATTCAAGAGGAATATAGAGCCTTAATTTCTTCTACTGCAAATGGCTCTGGGCAATCTCCCCAATAAAGTAAGAATTCAGAGACACATACAGCTTGGAAAAAGAAGAAGAATGCATGCTGTCAATGGCTGAGGAACACACACTTATTTGATTTGAAAGCATACGAAACACCAAGTAGTTCTCTAGAATACTGAACATAGTGCTAGGATGAGGTGGCATCTTTACTAGCACAGCTGACAGCACTGCTGGTGAATACCTTATGCTTGTGTTGTTGATATGCTGAGAGAGAGAGAGAGAGAGAGATCAATTGCACTCTCTTTAGAACATTTGCCAGACTTATGTGATATGCTTTTGACCCACTACTTTTTCCTTTTTTGCTCTGAGCCCCAGGGCAAAAAGTCTATCCCTCCCTTGATGAAGTTTTGAGCCCTTGGGATATGGAGAATTAGCCAAAAAGTAACCTACAAAATGTTTTTTGCAATTTATCTGCCCAGTGATTTTGCTCACTGGGGCAAGGGGGGAAGAATGATCGCTTGACAAGATAATGGAGAGTAGTGCTACCCACATTTTCAGGGCAATTGTACTAACTAATGTTGTATTCCAGTTCTTTTAGCCAAACTTTCTTCAGCCATTGTGTCCTCTATATCTCAAAAGGGTTATTGGATGAAATAAATCTTCTGTGGTTCTTCACAGTTTAGGAGATGCAGTAAAGTAGGAGAGGAACTTCAAATCACTACTTCATTGTGGCTGCTGGTCATTCTTTATTCTCTACATGGGGTTGTTAGCAATGGGATACCTTCTTGGCTCATAGGAGATGGAACCTCCTTTCTTGAATTCCTTCATGAAGATACTTAAAATCTTCATAGGTACTCAGCCAAACGATCTCCTCTAATCCACGATAAATCTGTGGTGGCAAATCTAATGATGCTATAGCTGACTAATTAATTTGATGTGCTTATATGGTACTATTCTTTTTATGTACTAAAAGAGCTGTATAATAAAGGAAAAATCAGTATCTCTAGCCATTCCCATCATTAAAGTTATAGCAATAAAGCAAGCCATATCTAATGTACTCTTCTGCCAATTACAAAAGGCAGAAGAGTTTCTCTCAAGAAAACAGTTGGCAACTCTCAAATATAATTACTGTCTAAGATCTGATAGTAAGTAACTTTTTGATGCATCTTATGGGAGACTGAATATATATTTTTCTGCCTTTTCAGAGAAAAGTGTGGGTTTTATATGAAGCCCTAATTTAAATAAATAGGATTCTTTATAAATAGTTTATTAGCAATTAGATCAACATTAAAATAAATTAGATTTGTGTTATTAAGACATCTGCTGAACAAACATTAATAAATTAGCATGCATTGCAACATCTAAGTGCTTTGTAATAATATATAACACTGTATACCAAGCAGCCAATTATTTCTGAACTTCTTTCTGAGATATTAAACTGTCATGATCTGAAATTACTATTATTTATGGTAATATCAGTAGTCCTAGTGTGTCAGTTTTAATTAGGCCACCTCCCAATTTTATGCTGTAGATCAGGGGTCAGCAGGCACTGAGTGTCTCAAAGTAGCAATAAACAAACAAATAATGGCTAGAAATCATCACATCTCACCCTTGAGACCTTGTGACTCTTTAAGTGTCTTCAGCTGCATCACCTGAAAGCTTGTAAAATGTGGCAGTTTTGCATTTTACAGCCATGCTTCAACTTTACTCTTTTAAAAAATTATTTTTAACCTTGGGGTTCCAGAAATACTGTCTGGGCAGTCTTGAGACTGCCAAGGTGCACAAAAGCATTGCGTTGCCAAATCCTTGTTGTATTTTGTCTCAAATATGGATTGCGGCAGCAGAGAGACACTTGTGCCCTCATTTGCAACAAATAAAATGTCTTTGTTCCAATAAATAAAATTAGAGTCTGGTCCCAGTATCCTGGGGGTTTTTGAAGAGGCAAAATGGTGGCAAAGCCACTAAATCAAGTTGGCTATAGTTTGAAATGGAAAAAAAATAAAAAATAAAAACGGGGGGGGGGGGGAATGTTGTGTTATTGCCATTGCTAAAAATAAATGCCACCCGACAAAGTGCAGACCGCTTTGAGATCATTTGATCCTCAGAAATAACATCAAGAAAAGGGCATAATAAGATTACATACTGGTTTATTTGCAGGCACCAGCATTTTACCGAGATATCATCATGTATTTAATTCATTCAAGGCCCAGGCATTCATAGACCACTAACTGCAAAGATAATCAAATGGATTTCTTTAATTGAAATTGCTAAATTTTATTTAATATTAAAATGGCAGAAAGCAAACTGTCTCCAGTGTAAAAGCTACCTAAATGCATTAGTAGTAAAGTAACTGGGAAAGTCAAGCACACTGTGGTTTTTTACAGGAATTTGATATTTCCATCGACAGAAATTACAAGATTAGGTGGGTGGCAGATTTCATTTATTCAGCATTTTATTGAGATGGTATGTCCTTTGTCTCTAAGCAAGGCTTATGTTAGACTCTCCTTGTACAATCTGTTAAAGTTCCCAGCTTTTAAGAATTTCCTACTTATAATTCAGAAGATCTCAATCCTAAATTCCAGGACAATGTGCCACGCCAAAATAGTTGGGGGAGTTCCTCCTTTCTCCAGACCTCCAAAAGTAATTAACAACTTGTAATTTAAAATGTGACAGAAATTTAAACAAAAAACAAAAAGACTAAATGGTGTGTAACTTTATTATGTACTCAGAGATTGTATTAATGTTATGTTTGACAGTGCTGAGAGCTTCTGTGGGAAAAAGTGGGATGAGACGTTTAAATAACTCAGATAAATAAATGTTAAATATAAATGAAATCAATTTTAGTTTGTGTTCTTTCCTACTCAGAATTTAGATATGGCTCTCAGCCCAGAAAAATGGAACATCTCCTTCCTTCTGATGTAATACAGAAAGAAAAATTTTAAAAAGTAGGTGGGTGGGAAGAAAACAATTTCTCATGCTCTTTATTCATGTATAGCATATGGGTGTGAAATTTTCTCATAGTTTTCTTTTTCAAGTATTACTTTCTCTCCCTGCCCTCTGACTAAAAGACCATTTTCATAGTTATTCCCCAAATATTAGCAGCATATTTGTGACTATCATATTTTTCCCTATAGTGTCCCAAAATACTATTATCGCCACAATACTGCATGGGGCAGGATGCAAAATGGCTGCCCGACTTATAAAGCGTGCACGCAAACCAACATCTTAATGGGAAAAAAAGGAAACAACGTATCTTCCCATATTAGAAATTAGCTTCAGCTAGATTTTAAACAATGAAGCCACATACAAACCTCTAGTCCAGTGTCCATGTGGAAAAACAAGCTGATGAGGCTTTCTGAGGAATTCACGGCAAGGTTGTACCACTTTTAGAAGTGTTGGATCTTTATAATTTCAAATCTGTGATCCATATAACAGGTGGATAAGTACTTTAGCTTTGAAAATATTTATAACAAAATGGTAACCGCATCTCCAGCTAGCAAAATGCAGTATAGCATCAGAAATCTTATGGACCTGGTCAGTAATTACTCTTATTTTGTTTCTCCAAATAGAAGACGGAAAAGTAACTCCCAAATATTTAAATGCCTTAATTTGTTCTTGGCAGATGTTATTAGTCTTCCATCAGTCTGTGACTTGGAAGCCTCTTAGTTAAAGATCCCACTGTTATTTTGGCATCCTTAAATCACTGTGATATGAAGCAAGGGCTTAAAGGGTCTGCCTGTGTTCTACATGTATTGCAGATGAAATGGCTGCATCACCACCATAAAGGACTGAAATGAGTTTATTTGCCAGCTTTGGAAGGTGGAACTCTATTTTAGTCAAAGTTGGAACTATAAAATTGCTGTAAATGTTAATGGCTGCCTGACCTCCTCAAACCTTTTTGATAAGTTTCTATCCTCCTAGAAGAAAGGTAGAGGAAGTAGATTTAAGATATTGAGGGCTCTCAGCCCAGTATGTGATCACACTTGGCCTGAAGAGACCTAAGCTAATGAATATTCAACATGGCTCATCAGAAAGATCTCCGAACAATGGACATTTCAGACAAAGGTTTAGTAAATACCTTGCATTTAGCTCTCTGGTAAGCCTTTTCTTTGGCAAAATGTAATGCTATGCCATCTCTATTAAAGGAAGAAGAATAAAATAATACCCTCAGATGGAAGAATATTTAAGCTCATGTACAGTGGAAGAAATTGAAGCAGTTACATATGTACTGTTCCTAAGGCCTGGCATACAAATTTAATAATGCTTCTTTTATCCTATTGCCTTAGTTGGCCAGATGTGTATAACACTTTCCACTGCTTAATAGCTCTCAGGGTCAGGAAATTCTTCCTTATTTTGAGTGTGGATTTCCCTCTGTTACATTTCCATACATTGGTCCTTGTCTACTCTTGGGCACTACAGAGAATAAATTCACACCCTCTGCCCTGAAACAACACTTCAAACCCCACCATACTTTTTTTCTTTGTTTGTACTCTGTCTAGTTCCTCCAGTTATTGTTGCAAGTTCCCCCCTCCCCATGAAATACATATGGCTTTTCAGTTGCATTTAGTTCAGTTTAATTGTTTGAGAATTTTATTTGCCTTTCCATTTTTTTCTTGTCTTTCATATAATGAAATGAAATGAAATGAAATGAAATGAAACGAAACGAAACAGACAGTTCATTACAAAGTTTATACTTATACTTTCCAGAAATGAATTGATGGTCTCCCCTCCAAATTATTAGTAAAACCACTAGCCCCTCCTCAATATAGTTAATTATCGTAAAATGTAGATCACTCATTCACAGAAGAAAACTGTTAGGTGTAGTTTTCTCCCACCACTTAATATCCATGTCAGAATAAATTTCATCTGTTGGACTTGTCCATTTTATTCTGTTTTTAGAAACATAGGAACAAATCATTTAAAAATAACATGATCATTACATCAGAGGATGCTGTGCATCTATAACTGCTTCTATTAATTTAGACAGGAATTACACAAGACGACTGTCTGTATTAGTTATTGGTGGGAGAAAATTACCATTCAAAAGTATTTTTCAACTAATGTAATAGGCTGCCATAGTGAGAAGTCAGATCACAATTTCATTATGTCCTATTTGAAGGCTATAAGCTATTTAAGGATCTTAAATAACAATTGTAAACTTCAAACAAATGAACAGTTTCATCCCAGTTGATACTGATGTACTTAGTACGTAGATGTGCTTGTGAAACATAAATTGCTAAAATGAAAATAAATCATGGTGTAAGATGAGATGTCTGTGGGATGTATCTACATATGTTTTTGTGTCACTGGCCATATTTGCCATCTTATTTTTTATTGCTATTTGTTCTTACTTACTCCCCCCCTCCCTTATTCATACTGTATTTTATTTTGTCTGTTATATTGTGAGCTGCTCGGAGTAGTTCTGAAGTTGGGTGGTGCCTAAATTGAATAAACTAAATTAAATCAAAAGTCCCTATAATAACTTTAAATAAACACCCGTGGCCCCTCAGATTAAAACAACAAAAAAACTTCAAGTTCACATTTTAAAAAAGAAAGGAATAAAGCAGCAACATATTTGCAGTCCATTTGGGTACTGCCACGTTCTACAACAAATAATGCAGTGAAAGTACCATAACGATTAAATCATTGACATAATAATGATTTGAAAATCTATGTGATGAACAAGGATAGAGATAATTAGATAAATTCTTTCTACTGTCAATTTATCTAATTCATCTAAATCAACAGAGATGTTTTTTCTACTCCGGTGCTTCCCCGATATATTGGACTTCAGCTCCAATGGATAATTGGCTGGGAATTCTGAAGCTGAAGTCAACTGCACCAGGAAACGATCAGATGGGGAAAGTTGGCTTGTTTATTTATTTATATTTCAAATTTGTCACTGCCCATCTCACTACAGAGCGACTCTGGACAGTTTACAGTAAAAACAGAATAAATATTAATTAAAATAAAATGTTAATTAATCCCTACAACAAGATTCCTATATAATACTTCCAAGAGGCTGATGTTAATTAGGTGCTAATAAACTCAGGGAGGGTCTTCAAAGTGCCAGTCACCCCCAGGGTTGGTTGTATCTCTTCTGGTCCCATCCTTGTTGTTGTTGTTGTTGTTGTTGTTGTTGTCGTCATTGTCCCATTGGGGAAGGTTAAACTAAACTACCTAAACGTTGTGATTCTGTTTGTCACTAATAATATGCATGAAATCTGGTTTATTGGAAAACTGGTGGGAAAAAAAGTGCAAACATTAGGAAATGGGCTAACTTGTAATAATTCATGTAATATGGGAAAGTATAGACAACACTGCATAAATTAGGATAAATGAACATGAAGGCTGGTATAAATTTTCATCCAGGCCTTTTAAAAAGGGAACTGGATATGATGTGAAAGTGGGACAGAATGAACCCTAAGGTTGGAAAATTAAGAAAAATCAAGAATGACAGATCTGCTCTTCCTATGTTGGATTGAATAATTACATTTTGCTGTCCTTGCTTGTTTCAATGGATAATTTCACACACATGATAAACATCAATCTTTGTGAACTTGCTGAATTTATTTACAGTAAGGTAGACAGTTTTTTTTTTCCCCTTCCTCTGGGTTGGCATCCCATATTTTTAATAAATAAAGGATTTATTTATAGATAAGTAATGGGATATGGAAAGAAGGGATCATTTGTTGTATTTTAAGAGAAGGTGATAAGTTACTAAAATTGCTTATACTTGTTATGATGAAGGGGGGAGTAATTTCTTTATATATTTCTTTTCTTTTTCTTTACTATATTATTTTTTCTTTCTTTTCTATTTTCTTTTCTGCACCTTCTATTTTTTTCTTTTCTTTTTTAAGTTTGTATTAGTTTTTTAGCCTTGCAGTTATATTTTTTTAATAAAACGACTATTAAAAATAAAAAAGGGTAAAAAGAAGAATAAACATTCCAAAATATAAATACAAAATGTAAAATGGCGATAGATATTTTTCAAACCATCTTGGGAGTGTTGAAAATATTGCGATCATAGCTTTCAAAAAAATAACCTATTTTATAACTTATTTGATTGAAAGCTATTAAGAAAGCATCATTTTCAACACTATAATATTGTACATGTTATTAAGCTGGTTTTGGCATGATTTTCATCATGCAAAATTAGGACAGAAATATTTGAAAATGAGTCCATCCATCAATAAAATAATAACTAACAGATCCTATCAACATTGCTTGGATTCTGGGATCTATTATTATAGGTGGCAGTAGTAAACTATCTTGTGGAATGTATTTGCATAAGTTGTTAATATTACACCAATTAGTTTGGCTTATGCTATGTTCATTTAAGAAGATACATATGTCATTGAATACTAGATTACAATCCATTTTCCAGTGAATATATTAATACACAATAATTATCTTAAAAAAAATTTCATTGCCTCACATAATCTCAAAACTCTACACAGGATAGTTTGCATTATGTATATTTATTCTGTGCTAAGCAAGGCTTAAGAAAGGTAACTGTTCTTACCTCCAGAATTTTATATTCATGTTTATCCACCGTGGGTGCAAGCAGCATGCAAAATAAATGAAGAACGATGCCAACGTTTCTTCAGAGAGGTATTAGAAAGGAGTCAGCAGAGAGGAGTTTATGAAAATTGCATGAGTTGTATATTATATATGCATATGCTTCAAGAACTACATTAAGTATCTTCTGCGAGGTAAGAGCCACAAACATAATGTTGGGGATGTAATGGTAACTTGGCTTTCAAAACAAAAAGTGTTTTTATTCAACATGCTTACAAAAATAACTTTTTGATCTATGCTTAATTATCCTTGGAGGCATATCTGAAGGTCAAAATTAAGTTGATGGTAATTATTCTACCACTTAACTTTTTTGTAAAGTTCAGAAAGAACTGGCTTCAAATGATTTTTATAATATTCTTCAACTGTAGCTAATCCTATATTTTATTTCATTTCATTTCATTTCATTTTATTTCTTCCCTATCAAAGAGAAAGTGGTGGTGGGAAATGCTTGTTCTATGAACAGGGCATCAACTCCGAGTTTGATCTTACAGAGGCAATCAAGCTTTCCCATGGCAAAATGAATTCACCTTTTCCAAAACTTTTGGCTGTGGTGCAAAAGAGCTTTAGCTTAAAGAAATGTGGGTGTGGGAGGAGGCTTCAAGTATTGGCCATAGTACATCTGGATCATCTCACAAAACCAAGCAAAAAGATATGTAAAATAAATTATTTTCTAGGCAATTTTCCAGGTAATTACACTTTGAAGAGACTTACAATGCAAATTATTAAAACGTCATGATAGATAGATAGATAGATAGATAGATAGATAGATAGATAGATAGATAGATTTAAACACTCAGTAAAAAGGAAAGGGCAGAAAGAAAGCCAATCAGATCAGGACCAAATTCATAGAGGGAAAGCCTGGGTGAAAAGGCAACCAAAAATGTAATAGTAAACACCAACTGGATCTCAGAAGGATGAGCATTCTAGAGTGTAGGTGCCACCACAAAATACCTGATGAGTTTTGTTGCAATAGAGAGCCAGTTTGGTGTAGTGGTTAAAGGAACCTGTTAGAAACTAGGAGAATGTAAGTTCTAGTCCCACCTTAGGTACAAAGCCAGCTGAGTGACTTTGGGCCAGTCATTCTCTCTTGGCCTTAAGAAGAAGGCAATGGCAAACCACTTCAAAAAATGTTGCCAGAAAACTGCAGGGACTTTATCCAGGCAGTTCCCAGGAGTCAAGATGGACTTGAAGGCACACATTTTTTTGGCACAACGACACAGAGTCTCCTGATGTTCTTACTAAGCTCTACCCCGAAGGATTTTATGTTCCAAAGCAAAAAATCAAATGTGGCTCAGTAGCTTATTGATAGTCCAGTTGCTTCAGTTAAGGTATAATGACCAGATGCCTTATCTAGCAAGATTAATCATATGAACTTTAGCTGTTTACAAATTAACAGGTATACACTTGAATATACATAAGGCCTCCAAACCATTCTAGAGCAAGAAACATTTTCCTTTTTTTCATATTGTTTCCTAAATGTATTAACTTATTGATATATATGTTTGAGATAAATAAGCTCCAAATTCTGAATCAAAAAACATACTTTTCTTATAGTGTTTTTTTTTTTATAATACAATATAGCAGAAACCCTAGGAGTTATTTCCAATTTCTCCCATAAAAAAGGGAAAGCTGGGGGCTGAGGGGATGATGCTAATATTTTTCTTATATCAGTAGGTTTGCTAAACACTTGTATCACAGATAAATTACCCCCTCCATTGCTTGATTAATTAGGGATTCATATTTAGTTGATTAAATTTGCAATCCTATCCTCTGCCCCCCTGCCACTTATCTAGGACTATAGCCCCAAAATTCAAGTATTTAATTCCAAAAAGGTAGATATTAGATTATGCTGTCAAAGTTCTTCAAGTGATTAATTTAAGCAATTAATTGATTAAATGTTGCAGCTCAATGCAGTTATTTTTAATAATACAGAACTCAGTGATTGTTGTTGATTTTACATCTGTGGAAAAAAATGACTGGTTTGGAGTTTATAAACACTGCATTATAAAGAATATGTTCATGCTCACTTCTACTCACCACCATGGGCTTACAACATTAATCTGAAAAACCTGTATACCTGTACAAATGTATACAGAATTCCTATAAGAGTCTATATTCTACATACAGATGCAATGTGTATTGTTTTAAACTTATGTTAAAACATCAAAGTTTATCCAAACTAGTCACACTATGCAAAAGAAATTCTACGTTAGGTTAATTGACTCTCTGCTGGATCCAGACTAGAAGATGATTGGTGTGTGTGTATGTGAGTGTGGTGAGAGAACAGATTTCCAAATTTCCATAAACCTAGTGGGTTTTTTAAACTACATTTTGGTGAAGAATCCAAAATCACTTGGACCACCTATCACCTTAAACCATAATGGAGGGATTGGCAACCTATTTTCACTAGGCTATATTTCGTGACCATGGTAGCTCTGCTCCAACATTAATCAATCAATCAATCAATCCATCAATTCACTCACTCACTCTAGCTATCTCATTCTGGAAACTGATAGCATAATTTCCCCATTGGGAAAAAGATGGAAATTGTAATATATGTTCTAAAATAGGCATTTCACACTTAAAACAAAGCAAAGCAAATAGGAAAGCAATCCTACCCATAGGTTTAATGTGGCTCCAAGCATTTGACACCTTCATCCCCTTCTCAAGAAAATATTAGGAGAAGCACTCAAATAATGTCCACCCATGCTTCAATTGGTAGACTTAAATACCTAGGGAGGTAAAAGCAAAGAAACCACATGGTAGCTTGATGTCATTTATGGCCAATGTATCTGAAAAATAGTTAAGGCTACCCTCACCCTAGCTAGACATTTTATCAATACTGTGGGCTCTGGCTGGACTTTGAATAAGGAATACCTAGGTCCTCCCTTGCCCCATCTCATCTCAGTCCTTTTTTTTTGGGGGGGGGGGAATCTTCTGTTGGCCTGCTTTTTTGTTTTTCTGGGAGATGGTGCTTTCTTAACTTGGAAGTTAAGATGATAGGTAAAAGTGTAGTCATAGATGCAGGATCTTCTCAGATGATCTATTAAAAGTCAGTAAATCAAACAAAGGAGAACCAGTTTGGTGTAGCAGTTAAAGGCGTAGGGCTAGAAACATGGACAGTAAAGTCTAGTCATGACTTAGGCCAGGACTTGGGCCAGTCACTCTCTTTCAGCTTAGGAAGAATACAATGACAAACAACTTCTGGAAAATGTTGCCAAGAAAACTGTATGGATTTGTCCATGTAGTGTCCAGAAGTCAAGGCTGACTCAAAGGAATATCTGTCTATGCACTCACGCGAACACACACACACAGAGCCAAGCAAAGTGGAAAATCAAGAAGCAGTTCAATAAGTCAGTGCAAGCAGGTTAATGAAATGCAGTTCTGAGGAACGTGAGAAAAAGCAAGAATCAGAAACATACCAGTTTGAAGTTCAAAGAGTATATCAGAAGGTTCAGAAGCAATATTTAAAATTACTTGTCACAGAAATGCAAGCATTATTTCCAATACTGGATGATTTTCAAGTGAAGAGTTTTATACTAAAGGTCTCAGACCTCACTTCAGCCTAGCTGCGGCGTATTAGCTTGATTCAGGATCAAGGCTACATAGGAACAATAGAAATTTCTGAGTAGATTTTTATTCCCATAGACATATTCTCTGAAACTGGAGCTTCTGAATCTTCCAGATTTTTTATATTCAGCTTGCCATTGCCACCACTCCCATAGGTTCAGAGGCTGCCATGGAAAATCATGATCAGTCTAAAGATGCAAAACTCAAGTATGTTTTAGTGCTTATTCTTCAGTCCTTTGTCTAGGGCCTGATCAATGGGTTCAGTGGCTTCCAAGTTCTCTTCTATCGTGGAGGAGGCAGCTAGAAGAAAGTAGCTTTAGCAAGCAGAAATTGCTTTCAGTTACTACTTGCGTCTCATCTTAACCCTTTTCAGCTAGTGCCTAAGATTGCCCATTCAGACAATATTAACAATTGTTATGAATCAGACATGTTAGAGCCCCATAAGTTATTTTCAAATGTTCTGAAGAAACTCAAGCATCTATTTGGTTTTCTAAGGAAAGTCCTCATATTTCACCATAAAGTGATAGGAATAAGATATGCACTAATCAGAGGAGCAGATGTGAAGTCATCTTGGTGTCCCGATAGGGTGGGGGACACTTCACAGCTGGCAGTGAAATGAGACATACTTTTCCTCTTATCAAATGTCATGCATTGTTCATATTTGCAATTCAACAGGAAAAGAGGTTTTTTTAATCTCTTTGCCAAGTTCTTCCTTCTCTCACACAGTTTGATTAACATTTACATTAAGAGGAATATATTGATCAGCAGAAGCTCCTTCAGAAAAGAGTATATAGATATTTTCCACCCACAATTTACAGTCTCATAAAGCATACAGAAATTACAAATTGGACAACACAGGGCTAATTAACACAAACCAGTAGGTGTGACTCTGAGTCAGAGGTGACTCAAAAAAGATTTATAGCTGTTTACTGTCAAAAGAAAAAAATCATTGATGGGCAATTTATAATTTAATTGCCCACTCACCACCACACCATCTCGCTGACTTGTCACATCCTCGCAGATACTCAAACAAAGCAGTTTCTACTCATTTTGAAGATAAAGAGCTGAGTAAGTTTTAGTAGACTGATTTTAGAGGTAGTCCAGACAAGAAGCACAACCAGGAGGACCAGCCCTATCTTTACTGTAAGGCGATATTAACAGAATCTTGCAAGTCTGAACGTACCCCTCTCTTCTTTC
The DNA here is from genome assembly GCA_030867105.1 of Liasis olivaceus. Classification (NCBI taxonomy): domain Eukaryota; kingdom Metazoa; phylum Chordata; class Lepidosauria; order Squamata; family Pythonidae; genus Liasis; species Liasis olivaceus. Next base: position 15,420,516 of record CM061359.1, read on the forward strand.
ACTTTTATTCTACCAAAAACTAAAGAGGGTCCATTCTGAGATGCTTTCACCACTCTTCCTCCTTCAGACTCAGATTTTGTTGATCAGACCATTGTCTAGGCCATGGCTCTTCCTCCTGTCTTGCAAAGCCATTCCCAGATACCATTACTGGATCAGAACCGGGAAAGAGAGGCTGCTTGACCATTCAGATAAAACCTGGCTGAAAATTATTGTTACTAACCTTTAAATTATTAAAATTGTATGTTGGGGTGGGGGGTGGGGAGATTAGACCATTCTGTGGCTCTACCTTAGACAATCAGATCCCTTAAAATCCTAACCCTTTTTATGTGAGTTTCCAGATTTAACAGATTGCTCAGGAATGTTGACAGAGTAAATACATTCAGACCACAGTTTCAAAGCTTGCAATCCCATATGAAGGCCTATTAAAAGGAGGCAGCTTTATAGAAAGTAGAGGGTTATTTTTTTCCAATAAACCAACATATAGAAGAATGAACTACAAAAAATAAAAATAGGGTGCAAAACACAAGCTCACGCTAAACAAATAACACTGTAAAGGGTTTTAAGAGGGAATGGCAGTGATTCACCAAGTAGAAGAATTCTGGTTTGTTGGCTCAATAGATCAAAGGGAAAGAAACAAAATGTGGAAGAAGAAGTAGAAAGAAACACACAAATGGAGATAGATACAGCTCCTAATATTTTCTTTATCCAGGGACATTTACGTACAAGCATGCCATATGCTAGACTGGAAACTGGATTGAGATGTAGTTTTATGATAAAAACAGAGAAAATAGATGAATTAACATGAAGAAATTGTGTGTTCTTACTCACAGTCCACAATCAGAGAAGAATGCGTCATGTCCATTTACTCATAGGTAATATTGCAGAATGGATGGCATTAAACATTCAGTGACATGATTCCTTTTGTACGTCTGCATAATTTTTTTAGCAGTTGTGGTGTCCAAAATAATTTGTAGATATTTTCTAACTTAGCAGTGCGTTCTTTCAGCACATGCATTAACTGAAACAATAAGTGAGGTGTTTTTTAATGTATTTTATATGAAGGTCATATTTTAGTCTTTTATATCCAGTCTTAAATTATTACTTTTTTTTTTCTCTTATTAGACTTGCCGGGTTGTCCTATTCTCTGGACCAAAAACTCCCCCATCCTTCTAGGCAACCAACATACATTTAAAACACTACTTGTCTCAAAGTATATTTACTTTACCCATTGAGATAAAAATCACACACCTGTGGTGGTGAGTAAGCATTTTGAGTGGGCAGTAACTTATAGCTTTCTGACAAAGATTGTTGACTTTATCACCTTATTAGAAGGGTGAAAATAATAAGGGAGCAGTGAAAGGACTTTTGGATAGGAAGAGAAGAACTACACACATTTTATGATGTTTTCTCCAGAATAATGTTTACTAACTGGACTGTCAGGCCCAGCTCAGGAACAACAGGGAAACAATCCAACCAAATTCAGTTCTTCGATTGCTTACACGATATATCTTCCCAGACTAAATTTGTGCTACACTCACCTAATGGATATACCCTGGGAGATTCTAGGGAGTGACTATCTTCATTCTCTTCCTCTTCCCACACTCCTGCTCTGGACTGTGCTGCCTCTTGTCTCCCCCACTTTCCTCCTGGAATGTGCTCCCTCCTTCCTGAGAATCTCTACTGCAATCCATCACATTGGACAGTACTCAAACCAGATAATAGTTAGGGGTGTGCAAATCAAGAGAAATCCAACCACGCCAACACTGCATATATTGACATATTTATCTATTCCATTTCGTTTTTCAGAGCTGCTGAAACTGTTGTTGATGGTAATAGAATCATTATGGGTGGCCTTATAAATCTCTCTCTTTTCTCAGATCTAAAAGGAACAGACTTCGTTTGTAAAATTACTCAGCTCTCTTCCTCAAATCATTGAAAAATACTTTCCTAAAACATCTAGGGAAATTGGGAAAGCTAAAAAGTACAGCATGACATCAATCTTACATATTTAGTTTAGAAAAAAAAACTGAGAGCAAAGCCACATTTCAGTGCACTGAGCATTCTTTGCAATGAAAGACCTTTAAATATTTACTGCTATCCTCAATAGGTCTTTAAATATCTCCCAGTATTTCACATGGGTGCAGAGAAAGAGAAATTAACCTTTGGGTGTAAAGAGAATATTTTATTTTCCACGACTTTGGTGTTCACTTGAAAGCAAAATGGCTGCCAAATTTGGAGAAAATACAATTAATATAATGTTAAAAAAAAAATTCCCCTTCAACAAAAAAAGAATACTTATCTTACTCAAGTTTTGTTATTGCAGTTTAAAATGAATCAGACTGTATCATCTAATTAACAGACACCACACTTAGAATATTGGCTGTGGAGCACATGATTCACATAATTATGTTTTTTGGTGGTGGGGTTTGGAAGGGGGGGAATTCACCTGACATGTTGTTAAATAATAGCTTAGATGATCTTAAAAGAGGACTTAGAAAAATTAATGGAAGACCACACTATCAGTGGCTATTAACTGGTTTTTACCATTGTTTGTTACTTCTAAGATAATTCGGATACTAGCTGATAGGAAGTAAGAGTGGAAAAAGGGAGATTGCAGAAGCTATGAACTTCTCCACTGTGCGATATAGAATGCTGGACTAAAATTGCCCATTGGCTTGATGTACCAAGTTCTTATGTTCTAAAAGCAAATTGATCCAGGACATAACTTGCCTTCTTCAAAATCTACTTCTCCAACTGCTGATTCTGTGATTAAAGATTCATGGAATATTCAATAGTATTTGATAAATATATAATTAATATCCTCCAGTGTTTTATATTTAACTTGGTGTTCTTTTTTGAAAAGTGAATCAACTTGGTGCCAGACTAGGAAGCACATACATGTTGGGTTCACATTTTGTACTATGTAGTTTGGCCTCTGGGTTTAGTAAGTAGAATAAATCCAGTGACTGTGGTGGGTAAACCAAGACTTATAGTTAGGGTTAGTTGTTCAAGATATTTGTCCTATCTTGATCGAAGTGAACTTTATATGATATTCAGTAAATGGGTTAGAGGGAATGAGACTTCAAGATTTTAGTGGCTGTCATATTTTCTAAATTCTAGGTATTCAGTCTAAAACTCTGAACGAGGCTCGTGCATTTGTATAGTACATTTGTATGCATAATCAGCAACCCTGTCTTTTGTAGAGTTGGTGATCTCTTTGAGACAGTTTTATGAATAAAACTGGATTATGTATAGCATCCATTTAGATCAGATAGAGAATGTGAGCTCTTTCATGTCTTGCTCCTGGTATCCATCATCATTGACCATACTGATTGAGCTGTATGAATTTGCAAGTGAGCAACATCTGAAGGAAGCATCTTTCACAGGGAAGAAAAAGGTGAGAAACTGCAAGACAGATTTCAACACAGAACTTGTCTTTTCGCTGGAAAAAAAAAGCCTATTTCTTATTTGGTTGGTGTGTTTGTTTATATATGTGTGTATGTATAATGTATATTATTCATCAGCATCGGATAATGGAAAATGAAATTCATATTACCCATAATCTAAACTAAGGCTTTGTCATGGGGAAAAATCTATCTGTGTGGTTGCTAGGAGTCTACAATGACTTGATGGCACATAATCAATCAATCAATCAATCAATCAATCTTTTTTTTTTTAAAAAAAACTAAGTTTACTGAGAACAGAGAGGACTTATTACATGTGAAACATTCAGATATCTCGTTTGCCAGATTAAAAAGTCACCTGGTAATCTCATAGGAGAAGGGCAGTGATTTTGCACCTACTGAATTATGGGGTTGCACATGAATGTGCACAAATGCCCTGTCTTTCACTGTACAAGTATCTGTCCAAAAATCTGTAGCCTCCCTGCTGTTGGTTGGATTCACATAACATATTGAGCCACCAATATGTATAAACTACATTACGTGCAAACTGATCAAATGTTTCATGATGATTCTTGAAGTCTACATCTTATATCTCTGTATGCCTTGTTTTGGTCCATTTCTCTAATCAGATGCCAGTTAGTGGGACAGATGAAATGGCATATGCTTTTATTTTATGTTTTAGAAAAATACCTTGAAGGCCAGTGAATGAAAAGGTGAATTTCCCCCTGAATAAATAAGCAACCAACTCAGGCTGCATCAGTAGCTGAAATTAGACACTGTAATATATTTCTTAGCAATTCTTAGAAACCTATATATAAATATTCTCACTCTCCAGTTGCTGTTAACTTTGAAATTTAGAATCTTACTCTTAGTCACAGGATAGCCAAAGGATGACAGAATATCTTCTCTTTTACTCTACAAGCATCTCCAGGGATCTAGAGCCTGACACCCCAGGTTTCCATTAAATCCCAAGAAAATATACCGTAAGAGAAATCCACACACTGAGCTTTCTACTTACTCAATATCAGTGCTGTTGTTCACGGGGAGTCCTACTCCTGAAAGCTGTTTGAGAATTATCCCTTTCCGTGAAGAAATTAAGAGAAATAATCCACTGCAAATTTATGGGAAATGTTCAAAAACCACATGCATTCAACTCAAACTGTTGTTGATGGTGGGTTTTCTTTTTCCTGCTGCAGAAGGCAGCAACTGGGTTGGTATCCTGACTGTTGTTTTGTGTTCTTTTAGCCTTCCAGTTATAGCTGTGTCTGGTTGGACTGGAGGAAAAAAGGGTGTTTATCTCAGGGAGAAGAAAAACATGGAATTCTTTCTGAGAAAACGTCTGCCAAAGGCCATTCCTTGTCCCCATTCACCACCCCATATATAAGAAAAAGAAAGACTGCACACATTTTTGTCAGAAATAGTTGGAACAGTGTTGTCTAAACACAGGTTTAGACACAAGCGGCTATTTATGTAAACGACTCCAACATATGCTGATAATTTAAAAAGGAACAGACAAGCTACATTTCTGCAGCTGTCTATCCTAACTTTACAAGGTTTTGTTGTTTCTTATAAACTGGTGTGTAAGTCAGAGTTCCTTAAGGAACATATAGTCTTCCAATTTATTAGCTGAAGTATCTTACATCTTTCAATGCTAGAGGGAAAAAAAAAAAAAACTATATTGACAGATCTTGAGATTTTATTGAAGTTATATTAGTGCTATCTATCAGGGATATGCTAGAAAATCTATAACTTCGACCTAAATGTGGCCCCTGTGAGCAATTCAGTTTATGAAGTGCAATCTTCCAAAACTAGCTCTGTGCTGCTTGGTTCATTTTTCAAGCAATGTGATGTTTAATGATTTTGTCAAAATAAAAACTAATACACAGTTTCATGTCCATCATCAAATTATGCCTTTCAATTGATGGGCCAGCATATGAAAAAAGGCATTCACTTGGAGGGCTGCAAATGGAAAATATTGCAGGTCTCCTCTGTTTCATTTCCTGTTTTGACACTTCTTACTAGCCATTTATTTTGGTTACAATTACACTGGGAGTTTGTCAAGATAAAGTAATGACACTGTTTCATTATGAGGAGCATGTAGATATTTGTCTGTGACACAGTGTTGCAGCACTCAATACATTCATGGGGATAAAAGTAAGAGAGGTTGGAAGGTCTTGATGACCTTGTTTAGAGCAATCTCAAATCCCATTTGCTAGACAGCTAAATGGAATCCCCTCTTCATTCATTTCCCCTTCATATTCATCCAAAATTGTACTATCATGGAGGAGATTAGTTATTCATTATTATATTGAGTTTTTCCCTCCCTTTTTTTCAGTTTTATTTATAGTTCAGGAGAACTAATCAGTTCACATGGAACTCATCTCATTTTTTTGTGCATTCAATTATAAGCCCATTCCAGCCAATTGCTGAATGCTTCTGTGATTTTCTTTTTTAGAAATAAAGTGTATATTTCCTTTCAGGGCCAGTTCTACCATTGGGCTGAATGATTCTCTATCAGCAACAGAAGATTTGGGGGTATTACAAAATTTCGGTGTTACAAATTTTGAGCTATTTAGTTTTTTATGCCTCTACTGTGAGGTGATGATGATGATCATCATCATCATCTAGGGGAGAAATAATAATGGGATTTTCTCCTCTTGTACCAATAATACAAGGCTAGATGTTTTGCTTCTTACGTGCTTACAGGCATATGCTTTAGGCATCTTTCATTAAGGAAAAACAAATCTACAAATTTCTCCACTTGGAAAAAAAAAGTCAATTTTGCTTAACAGTGATCAAAGATCATGCTTCACTTTGTCTTTGGAAGAGCATCAAAAGTGCTTCTGCTATCTGCACAGCATCATCTATGAAATAAAAATAAAATCTACCCATTTTGCATCATCATTTCATCAATATTGCCTCTTTGTCACCCCAAAACTCTCTCTGCTCTTGTTTAATATCTACATGAAACCCCTAGGTACAGGATCAGGCATTATTAATATGCTGATGATAGCCAGTTTGGCCAACAAATGATGCTACCAAAGTTGTACCCCAGTGTCTAGAGACTGCAAGGGCCTGAATCAGGAATCACAAATTTCAGCTCTACTGCAGCCTAACACTCTATTTGGTCATGAATGGGATATCACTCTCCCAAACAGAACTGGTACATAATTTGGAGGTCCTCTTGAATTCCTTTCTCCTGCTGGAAGAAGAGATGGCAAACACAGCCAAGAGAGCCTTTGCACAGTCCATCTTGTGCACCAATTGTGCCTGTTCCTCCATTTGGAGGCTCTACTCATGTTCACTCATGCCCTGGTCATCTCCTACTTAGATAACTGCAATGTACTCTGCATGGGTCTGCTTTGGAAAACTGTCCATAAACTGCAGTTGGTCCAAAATGCAACAACGCAAATGGTTATGGTCATACCTGGGTGCATGCATGAAACACAGCTACCTTGCAACCTGCTCTGGCTTCCAATAACTTCCAGGTATAATTCATCATGCTGGTTATCACTTCTGAAGTTCTTCATGGCATGGAGCTGTTGCGGAAGTGCTTGTCCCAAATTATCTCTGCTTGTTCCACAAAATCCAGCAGAGTGGGCATGCATCGGGTTCCTTCTATAAAACAATGTCACCTAGTGGGTCCCCAAAAGTGTGTCTTCTCTATACTAGCATCTACTCTTTGGGGAAGATTCTACCCAAAATTCAGATGACCTCAACCTTTATGTCCTTCTGTAAAGCCTTAAAGCTTAGTTTTCCCCCAGCCATTGGGGGATGTCCCCACGAAGAATGAAGTACATTGATTCTTTCTTCTCTTCTGTTACCATATTTTTCCTCTTCCAAATGTTTATTTTATTTTATTGTGCTTTATTCTGGTTTTTTTTTTTTTTTTTTTTGTGTAGTAATTGGAAATTAGCCAGTCTTTTGATGAGTTGGGCAGCCATATAAATCTAATTAATTAATTATTTAAGTTAGGCCCAGTAAACAAATGATTTCTCATTTTTGTCTTAAGCAATGGAGCAACTGAGAATATTTGATTCAACTTAAGCTCACAGCATCTTTTCAATAGCTGCCCACAACTCCTGTTTTCTCAAAATGTGCTTTATATTTACCAAAATAAGCATTACAAAAATAAGGATCAGGGCCCACATGGCTATTTTGAAGTCCCTGGAATAAGTAGAGCCAAATCATACAGACTTTATTTATATATTTATGTTTTGGAGTTAAAAGGATTTACAGATTCTCAAGGCACCCTTTAAACTCCTAAAATCCTTTCTTCCAAAAATCAGTTCTGGCCCCACTGAGTGTCAGTATGAGGCCCTCAGTTTGCCATACAAAGTCTGGTATAGCCCTTTAGTTGACAGAAGATGCATACTCCTGAGATTTTAACGGCCATCATAATGTCTGTGTGTTTGGGCCCTGTGAGAACACTTAAAGGAAGCCCATAAAAGCCAGATGATAGAGTCTAGTCTTATGAATAAGGAATTCAGAAATGTTCCTTCGCATAATGATGCTCATTAACATAACTCATTCATCTTTTAATATAGGTCTTTGGCCTGAAGCAAAAGAAATAACAGTATTTTCCCTAGGCTAGCAGAGTTTACTGTTAAAATCCCTGCAAATTGATTACACAATATGGCATTTGCAGCCCCCCTCTCCACCTCCATAGATCTAAAGTCCTACTGCATAAAGCTGCCTACATTTGAAAGCTCAAGTTCAGATGGGCCCAGTTGCAGAATTACAACATGAATTCCTCCCCAAATGTATGTATGTTCATCCCTTACCCTGTACTTTTGCTGAACATATAAAGGGGACATTTCAGTGGGGTAAAGAAAAATACCCTATGCTCTTACATGACAAAAGTACTTGTACCATTTCTTTGCATGGAATTTTGGAGATAGGGGCAGATGAAGCTACTCCCCTTTCTTCACTAATATATGCATCTGGTGTTTTCAGAGCTCACCCTCAAAGAATCTCAGGCTATCTCTGGAGAAATGTGCATTCATTTTTTTTAAAGGTATTTTGCTCTGAACCACTAACAATCAAGGTAGACAATACTGAGATATAAAGATCTAACCTACTCTAAGGCTTATGTCAATATTCCCTTATTTGAGCAAGACATTAAGAGAATTTTGATGGGAACTAAATATGATATGATAAAAAACTTCTAAATTTCATTTTGCACAATTCAAGGCAGTGTATGTAATATTCTCTCCTGTTTTCTCTAGTACAACAACTCTGTGAGGTGGATTGGGCTAAGAGAGAGTGACTGGCCCAAAGTCACCCAGCTGGCTTGCATGTCTAACAGAGGATTACAACTCATGATCTCCCAGTTTCTTAATCAGCACCTTAACCCATACGCCAAAGTAGCCCTCATAGTGTCAGTTGTACAGTGGTTAAGTTGCTGGACTGGGAGGAGAGAAACCCATGTTCTTGTTTTTTTCTTAGGCATGGGCCAGACACTCTCTCTAAGTTCTAGACTGAGAAGTCCAAAACTTTGATTGACCTCTCCACATTGGACCAAGGTGGTAGATTAGCATCCATCACCTTCAATGAAGAAAACTTTATCCTGCAGCAAATTAATTCAGGCTGATGATTACACATGTTACACACACACACACACACACACACACACACACAATTCCAGCTTACCAAATACTATGGATGATTTCCCAGGAAGTCACTCAGAAATAACTTTCTAAGCAGTAATATCAGCTCAAGAAATTGACATAATAGTTGTCAACATAATATAATATCAGTATATCCTGGCTTCTACTGCACCCCCACACTTGAACAACGTCACTGAAAAAACTAGAGGGAACGTGGGCACCATTTTGTCATAGAGGAAGCATGAATATCTGAAAGGATCTCAACATATTCTGTGGCGGGCGAGTGCATTCTCTCAATCACTGATGCAGAAATCCCACTGGTGTCTAGTTCGCTTATCTTTGATAATAACCAAAGGCTTACTTGGCATTCTAATGCCCTATTTTTCAGCTTAGTTTGAATCTGTCATGTGTGTGTTACCTTGAAAAGAATAGCTGGATATGAAACTTGACTTTCCTACCCAGAACATAAAATTCTCAATACGAGATGAAAGAAAAGACAATTGCAAACATTCCAATCAAGAGGTCATTTCTGTCTGCCCCCTTTTTACTGTAAATTCCAAACTGTTCTCATTGCATCATTTACCTCTCATGGCATCCAAATTAAGATTCGGCGATACTGTTTTGTTGTTTTCTAAAGAGTTGCTGAATTTTGTATAAGTAAAGCAGCAGAGCAATGTGAAGAATAATAAGATAAGGATTTTATTTTCCCTCTTTCTTTGCATAGCACTTGCATTAAAACAGAAATCAGAAGATGTTAATTCCATCAGTGAGGAAAGAGTAGCATGCGTGTTTTTCCACCTCCCCCAAATTATTAATTATTTAATAGCAATGTATCATATAAAATTGTAAAGGAATGTAGAGCTGGCCTTGGGAGAGGAGAAGGAATGAGCAAACCATTAAGGAGGAACATAAAAAGAATAATACTCAGTCCTGAGAAGTGTGAGAAAGAAACTCAAAATAACCCCCCATGATTTTCTTTGGTATAAGATAAGGCAGAGGGAAACTTGGATAGGCTTTCAAAATTCTGTTATTCTATCCTACAACAATAAAGAACATTCCTAGAATCCCTGCTGTGCCTGTTTATTAACTTGGCCTACTTCAAAGGGCTGGGAAGAATTTATTTCAGATATATAAATATGAGAATTGCTAGATTTTGACAAGGTACTATATATATGTACCACACACACACACACATTTTGGTACAAAAGTTAGGCACTTCTGGAACGGCACTCTCATGGTTGTCATGTGTAGTGGAAGTCCCTCTAGAGAGCATGTCTGACTTTTCTTGAAGCATGTACAAAGAAGTGGAATGAGAAAATGAAGTCCTGTAAAAAGTACCTACCAATATTCATTTGTGAAATCTTTAAGAGATAGATCCCATTGTTCTGCTACAAGATTTTGTCTCAAGATGTTTGCTTCAAAATTCTAGGCCAATCGCTTTGCTCATATAACACACTGGTTTGTTTAAATATGAGTTAAGTGCATCTGGACAGGTTCATGCAATACAGTAAACTTTTTTTTTTTAATAAACACTTTGGTTGCATCAGAAATAAGCAGATCATATTTTAGCTTACATTGCAGAATCCCAACCATTTAATATTTTTAGAGTGAAGTAGTCTTCAAATCTTATCAATAAGTATTTCTTTAAAAATGAACAAAGATAACCTTTTTTTTTTTAGTTTTGCACTGATAACAACAGGTTGGATCCAAATTTAGTTATTCTTGTGGTAAATGCATTGAAATCAGTGGAATTTAAGATCATCATCACCATTTGTCCTATTGATTTAGGTTTCCATCAGCCATGGTAAAAGACCAATTCCATCATTCTGGTTTTCCATGAACTGTTTTGAACCTTCATTAGAAGCAGATAACATCCATACTGGTCTACTATGGGCTCATGTCCCCCCCCCCCAAAAAAAAAAAACCCCTATCAATGCAGGACTTAGAGAAATCTGGAGATACTTTTGACCTTGCTGTACAAAGGGGTAGACTTAACATCTCACACATCTGCTACAATGAGCTCATCTATCCACCATTCACACGAGCATGCTTAAATGTTCTGCCTTTAATGGTACTGACTGGAAGATTTAATAATATCCTCTGTTCAAAGCGTTTGTGTGTATCTTCAGAGACTGAAATGGAGAGAATCACACATGTGTTTTTGAAACGCCCTCACTCTTGCAGGGTGGAATTACTCTCTCCTCTTATCACAATTACCAGACCAGTCCCAACAGGCAACTGTGTGCTTCTTATTAAATGACCAAGACCACAAAATCTCAATGAAGGTGATAAAAGTCTGTGTCCTGGCAACAGTGGTCAGAAACTGCTGGATCTGAACCTAACGCAGGCATGCTCAGCTTCTACTGTGAACGAGCTTTTTCCTGGGATGTTGTAGAAGGCAGAGGGCCCTTGAAGGACAGGAGGAAGATCTTCTACCAAGGGAATGGTCAGATAAGAGAGGCCTGAACCTGGGGCAAAAATGTAATGTGAGTAAATGCCTTAGACAAGCCCCTCCCTAGTTCACACAAAGATAAAGAGAGGGAAGGAGGAAGCACATTAGGATAAAAGATTCTGTTACTATAATTTTGTAATGAAAGTCGTACTGAACTACCTGTCATTGGTTTCCTGGTCTGATCTACCATGAAGAGCTGACAGATACTGTATATTTTAATGCTGCTTCCTACTTTGGGGTCTATGACGATAAATTCTCTAATAAATAAAGTAAAACCCACCTTTGCACCAATGTTTTACTCATACAGACAGACTTTATATTGCCACAATGATGGCTGGGTGATACAATAAATTTCTAATGTGGACATATTCACAGTCAACCTTATGTCATTTCTTTTTCTTTATGTAGTGATCTCTCAGGATTCTTTCACTTGGAAAATTCATCTGCCTTTTTATTAACATATTTCTCAGATGCCACAGCTGGAGATTTAAAAAAAAATCATTCAGGTAACAGCTTTGATCAAATCTGCCATCTGGCCTAGCCCGGACACGATTCTGATGCTGAAAGTTGCTTTGTTACACGAACAATCCTCTTTCTCATTTCCATGCCAAATTTTTGGAAATATAGAATTCAAAACCAGGTGGTAAAGGTATAATTATGATTGGAATTTTTTTTAAAGTACTTTTTTTAAGGCATACTTTGAATAAATTATTTGATCCACATCACTTCATCAGACTTCACAGCACATACAATGGCTTCCAAATGAACCGACCGACTAGTAGGAAGAGTTACAAAGACTTGTTGGCAGCCTTTGCTGAATGTCTCCAATCGTGCAGGACTTCTCCTGCTAAGACATACAATTTAGTAAGCACTTATGTGTCACTCATTCATGAGTTGCCCTGTAATCATTTCTGCCAGTGTGTATGAGAATAATTAAATACTATTCACAAATAATTATGCAGCTCTACAAAAAGTAAGGTGTTATTTGACAGATTGTCATACACTGTAGTAAATATCATGGGAAGAAGAGCAAGATGATATGACATGAGCCTTAACAAGAATAGGCTTCACCATCAAAAAAAGAGCTTTTAAAGATAATGTGAAGAATTCTTCCACCTTTCTATAGAAAATGTTTCACAGATGCATGTTTGGAAAAATATAACTCTACATAAGTTTTGAATCCCCTTAATTACATGTCTGTCAGATTCTCAGCCTAAGAGTACAGAGACTAGGATCGTCAATGTAAACCAAGCAAACTTCAAGATGTAAGATGCTGCATGTTCCATGAATGGTAAGAAAAGAACTGACATTCAAAACCAGCAAAAAGTCAGGAAAAAATAATCTCCAGAACATCCTAAGGTAGGACAAGCTGTTTTCAGAACATTAGATCCAGCTAGTAGTCCAAGCAATTAGAATTTAAGCTAGAATTTATCCAAAATCTGTATTAAAACTCTTCAGAGAGGGATTTTCTAGTTCTTTTTTCAGATATCTCCTAATTTTCCTTTAAAAAAGAAATGTTGACTTTTTTTTCCTTTAAAATTTCTGATTTTTTTTTTTTTTTTTTATGGAGGCTGCTATTCTTTTCTTTCCCATTTGCTAGGGAATATAGCATATGGGGCATTGAAGGAAATTCAGAATAACAGCCAGGAAACAGCACATTACTGACTTTTGTATGAAGGCTTGCTCAATTCTGAAAGGTGACTTATAGAAGTAGTTGGCTATTACCTTTTTCCAGGGTTTTTTGTTTGTTTTTACTTCCCAGCCTATCCAACAGTCCTAGATTTCCAAATGGTCCCCCACTGAAATACTAACCAGAGCCCAACCTGCTTAGCTTTCTAGAAATCCTCTTAAAGTAAATGCCACAGTATTTCTGTCGATTTCCAAAGGACTACACTGTTATATGCAACTGTTGCCTACATTCAATTCTTATCCTCCCCAAATAACTGTCAAATGCCATTCCTCCCCAAACTTTCCTGTCAATAAACAGGTGTGAAAAGTTGTAGAGGCTTTATTTTTCCCATCATATCATGGGATTTAAAGAAAAAAAAAGTGCTTAAAATATGTTTTAAAGTAGGAAGTGGAAGTAGGAAAGACTTGTCTTATTTGTGTCTTGTTCTATGCAGGAAAAAACTGCAAATTATGCAATACACAGAGCAGCTGACATGTACAAATGAGATTTCACTGCAAGAAATGAGTTAGTGTCTAAAGCAGTGTTCCTCAACCCTGGCAACTTTAAGATGGGTGGACTTCATCTCCCAGATTCCCCAGCCAGCATGGCTGGCTGGGGAATTCTGGGAGATGAAGTCCACCCATCTTAAAGTTGCCCAGGTTGAAAAACACTGGTCTAAAGGACTGAAGGTGATTCCTCTCCACAGGTATATCTGCATTATACCCCTATAATACTGAAGGCCAGGAATGGCTCAGTGAAATCAGCACCTGTGGTCTTTTGAAATAATGCATATAGTGAAGAGGATGATCCCAGACTGGACACCTACCTTATAATTGTTCTGTAAATAAGCATTGAATGTTCTGCGGCACCAGTGAGCCAGTTGGTGAGATGCTATTGAGCATTCAGCTTTTCCTTTATTAAGCCACTGCGGCCTCTTAAGCATAATGCTGCAAATGAATGGCCTCCACACTGCATAAGGTTTACTCATCAGCAGTAATTTGAATTTATGCAATGAGCTGAAAACTGACACCATTTGCTGCTTGGATATTGCTACTTCTGTAATCCCTATCATCTTTAAAGTCTCCCTCTGTTGGGAATAGTAGGTGGATAGCATGCAAGATGACTTCTAGAAGGGATTCCCATAAGGCAGACATCTTTCAAAGCTCATATAAGCCACCAAGTATATTTTGTATGGTTCACTAGACTACTGGCCTCTGAAAAATGTGTCCCCAAGTACCTAATTTTCTCCACTCACCTTGTTCAGTTAGATGTCTAATTTGGAACTACACCTGCCTGATTAAAAACTAGGACAACTTTAGGGTTTTCATTATCTCCTCAGTAATGTAGGATGCAACTGTGTAGTGAACTTTGTGGTGTAAACTTGGATCTGCTAGTTAATTCTATACAAGAAGCATCTGGGCTTCACCGGCATCTTTGTTCAATTAAGGAGCTCTGTTTTGTCAGGAAAGTTTTGACTTCCTGGTCCTTGGCCCTAATCAATCCTTTTCTTTCATGTGCCCCTGCATTTTGCTTTGGAGAGAAAATGTGAAATTCAAGGTAACAGAAGCACTGGAACTTCTTTTCAGAGCAAAGAAACAACATCATTTGCCGAACCTTGAATAATTGATAGGCTCTTCTTGCTCCAGCAAGTAGATGGAGTTTTTAAAGCTTTATTATTGGTTGCTTGTGATGGATTACCATAGAAGTCAGGGAAAGAGGGAAAAAAATGAGGCAAAGAGGCTGAGTACCTCTTATTTTCTATGGAGACATCCTATTTTATGTTATCATCTTAAACAGCAATACTTCTTTGCAAAATGCATTTCAATTGATTCATGATTGCTTAATTGTGAGATGTTATTAGCAGTTTGTTTCAGACGCCTGCTTTAAAGTATTTTCAACTGTGAGTTTTAAGCAGTTTGAAATATTTTATTTGAAAGTGTGCAGGTATGGTGGTCCAACTTTTAAAGTAGATGACCAAGGATTATTGCAAGACTTTATACAAAGTATGCTTTATGTTAATGATTGCAGTGGTATAAAAATCTAATAAATAGATACCAAAATAAAATGCCATTTCTGAGAATGCTTTCAGAAGCATAATCCAAATGCAGATAATTGATGTAGGTAATAATCACATACATCCATAATGGTTTCAGGTTAACCAAAGTGACATTATTGTTGATATCCTTGGAGTGCCAAAGAACAGAGTGATACTAAGATATGAAAATTATGTCTGATAATAGATAACATTTTCCTGTTATACTTTGAGTGTAATTCAGAAAAAAAAAAATAATTAAAGTTAACAGAGGATTCCAAATATGTACATGGGATAAAATAAAAATAGAAGAGATAGTGTGTAATCAGCCTGTAGAATATTCAATAGTCAGATCAGTCGAGATTGATTTGGACTCTCAAATCAATTCAACAAATTGAAAGATCAATTGAGTTTGGCAAATTGAACTGAATGCACCCAAATCAACTTGTACTAATTTGAATGCTTTCTGTAAGGTACAATACAGTGATATCTGAATTGGGCTCAGTTTGAAAATGTGATCCAGATTGATTCAGACATCTGAATTGGATTGACTTTCCAAATGTATTTGAACATTCACATTGAACTGAAGGGCACTTCACTTTGACAAAGGTTGCTTGACAAAGAGAATCTGTTTCACCTGACCACCAGCCATTGGAGGCAGATTGACTACCTCATTGCTTCTAAATGAAGCATTGAGGCAGAGCACTTCACTTTCACAGCAAGGAGCATCTCAATGAGCTGAAGTATGCTGGCTTCCTACAGCCTATATATAGATAGTTGCTGGTACATATCTATGAATTTTCCTGAATGGTAGAGTGCTGAAGTGCTGTTTTGGGGAATCCTCTCCCTCCATTTCACTAAAAATGTGAATAGGCCTTTTCCCCTTCTTCAAAGGTTGCCACCTAGTGGCTCAGGATGAGCAACACCAGAGTTTGCACCCCTGAGCCTCTTACACATGGTTGCATATGCTAGTCAGATATATGTCCTGAAAAGGGCTGGCCCCTTTGAATAGTCAAAGCCAGATATCAACAGTAACAACAATAGCAACAAAGCAGCAGGAATCTCAGACTAACAGAGCAGATGACATTGATAAGAAACAGTGAAGCCATAACATCCATTGACCAGTTTCCTTCTCCCCACCCATTCTAAGCTAACCTCTGGGAAAGCTAGCTTTAAGTTTTATTTCCATGACAACATAGCCTACGATGGTTGAATGGGAGAAGCCTAGGAAACTCTTCCTGACAGGCCCGAAAGAAGAAATGCTGGCCTTATAGAGAATTTTGAAGTCCACAATGATGAAAGGACAAAACAAACCATGAAAAAAGGAATTTTATCAAAATGCACACAGAGCGCAAAGAACTCAAAACTGTGCCTTTATTTTTCTAGCATTCAATCTTGTATTTGCTGCTTTCCTGTTTATACTAACACACTCTCTCTTTATTCTGCATCTCTTAAATCTCTGAAGTGTGAAGATTCATTTAGTTTCCTCAAAGCTGCATTCTATCAAGATAATTTATACTTGACCTGATGAAAGAATGACAGACATCTGAGTCTAACTGGCAGCTTTGGAAACACTAAGAAGTTTTGCTTTATACTCATTGCTTCCCTCTAAATCTCATCCTGGGAGCTTCTCTGTTAGAAGTATACTCTGAAGAGAAACCAAAGTGTATAAAATGAATTGGACAAACTATAGCGAAGGAACCACATAGTATAGAACCTTGCAATTCAAATGTCTGTGCAGATATGCTTTATTCAGGAGTATGTATGACTCAGCTTAACAAAGCTTACTTTTTAACCATGCTCAGGACTGCAACTGTGCAGACTGTCATGGGAAACATTTAACCCTAACCCAAAACAAAGCAAAAAAACAAAAAAAACCCCAAAATAGTTTCTTCCCATTCCCAGATGGCAGCAAGCTAGTTTGGGAAGCACAGGACAAGGAGTTCAGTACACACATGCTGTTTCCAGATGTATTTGCAACCCATCTCTCCCCCATGTCCCGAAGATCTGGTAGAGCCAGATTCAACCTTCCCTACAGGTGGACAACCCAGGATAGGTGGATTGGATATGAAAAAATGGTGCTGTGATTATGAGCTCATGGTTGATTATTTCATCTTAGCTTTAAGAGGGGGGGGGGGTGATTTTGTTTTCTTTAAAAGTCAGTTATCTTAAGCCTATATTAGGATTCAGAATGATGGCTAAGTATATCATTGATTTTCAGCATTTGCTGAAGAGGTTGTCAAAAGCTGGGGGGAGGGGGGAAACAGAGCTTGGAGACTATATTTGGCTCTAAGCCTCAGGTTACCCATGCTTGTCCTAATGATAGAGCTGGTCTTGACAAGCCTAGCTACTCAAACATAAATCCCACTGAGTTCTGTGAATACCATTCCCCAGGAAGCCCACATAAGTATGTATAGCATCAAGCAACACATTTTTATAAACTTGACAATCCAATTCACCCTGAATGCATGGCCCAAACTGCATTATAAAGCAGGTTATGAATCTCATTGATGCGGTGTCCTAATACAGTGCAGAGTTTGCTTTGGCTCTGTATAAACTACCTTATTACCATTCCAATTTGGGACCACAGCCTTCCATTCCCTGTCTTAAATTGATTTGAGGCAGGCATGCATTGATTTCACTTGATTTACTAAGGAACCTAATTATGCAAAATCTAAATAAGACTTCTATAAATCGCTTAAAGAATTTCTACAGAGGCATTGCCTGGAACACAATTGTAAAGCAGTTCACACTGCAATTCAGTTATCTCTTATTTGGCAGTAAAAGCCACTGAACTGAGGAAGACTTTCTCCTGAGTAAACAGGTCTAAGATCAGACTGCTTGGCATACAAAATGTATCACTTTAAATATATATATATACACACACACACACACACACACTTTAGAGTTAAAAGAAGGGAAAATGTGACTTTTGTAGGGCACCCACAGTGTAGAAGTATATCCACAGAGATCTATAAAACAATTTATAATTTCCCACAGATCTTCTCAGTTGATACAGGCAGCACAGTGAGCAAGGCTAAAACATGTATTCATATTTTCCCTCTCCGGGTTCACATTACAAAAGCTTAAAAAAGGACTATAATCACATTAGTTTCAGTTCCTAAAATTTGGAACCAATTCAAGGAAGAAGGAAAAACACCCATGGAAAGGAAGAGGTTATGAACACTTTAGCCTCTGCACCCTTTTGGGCAGTTATAATTGTACTCTACTCACATTCACATTTAATGTGGATTATAAAAACAAAATGATCAGTAAAGGAGAAAAATCAGAATTTATATTATGGATGTTTTGAGTGAAGGCTGTCCTCCTGTCCAGCCCAACATGGTGTCGATCTAGTTCCTTCACCACCCAAGGGATATTTAAACAACAGCAAAATCACTAGTGCAGATAAGTACACTAGACTCTATATTTAATGGTTGAATGGAAGGAGTGTCATAATTTTATTCTCTCCAACTGACAGCAAGCTTGAAAGAAATGATATATAAGGGGTTAGAATGTTATCTGTCAGTCTGCAGGATAATTCTCCTCAAAATCAACAGAAAAGGAATACATTTGTTGTGGGGGAAGAAGGAAGCAAAATGAAATTCAAGTTTGGAAATGGGCTGGATCTAGCTAGTGGTGAGAGGGAAAAAAATCCAGAAACATTTCACCTAATGTATCCCTATAGAAGGGATTGTTGGGTGATGATTTGAATGTTGATGACTGTTGATTGTCAGGATCAGTCTCTCTCAGTTGCATGACTCAGATCAGGCTTATTAAAGAATTAGAATGAATTCCAGAAACCGTGATCTGCATGCTTTTCATACCTGTTTGAATTCTAATATGCCTTTCTTCACCTGCTGCCATATATAGTAACATCTGGAGTTCTGCTCCAAAGTTCTCACCTGATGGCATCATTAATTCAAGTATAATAACACACTGAATATAGCTTGCAGTTTGGCCCTGATTGCTATTTGGGAAACTGTGCCCTCAGCTCTTTGGGATACAGCAAACAATCCTTTATTGTCCATTTAAATGAGAAAATACTGTAGTGGGGAAAGAATCAAGAAGAACCATAATGCAATTTCCACCACTTTTCTATCTTTCCTAAGCAATAAAATTGCTGTGCTGCTGTGTGGGTCCCAACAAATTAAATGTGGTCATCTTGCATGGAAGAACTTGATCGTGCACTTCCCTCTTTGTTCTAGGATTAACTTTCAGTAGTTTAGTTTCTTAGAGTAGGCAATTACACCTTTTCTTACAGGAGTATATAACTTTCCCCATTCAGGCATTTCCTTGATGCATTTCCTTTAGTGTCATTCCTGAAGTTAATGGCACAATTACATCTTGGTCTTGTCAATATAACCAGTTTAGTACTGTAGTGTCTCCTTTATGTGTACTATTTCCTCTTAACCCTCTAACCTCTGCCTGGTTTTATCTAAACCAAAATCCTTCCAAGGCACTGTACCTGTAAACCTCTGACAAAAGGATCTGAAAGGGAACTAATTTGGGGCTAGATGCTGGAGAAGCCAAAAACTGTTGCAGATCGTCAGATCTTACTGCCAATCATGGAAGACCTCCAAAAGAAATAAAGGATGAAAGAGAGTGTGACCCAGAGGGCAGCTACTGAGATACTGCTTTGTGACTACATAGAGTTTTCAAGGACAGCTGGAAAAAAACATAATGAACCTAAAGGTTTTCTGGGTGTGTCACCTTTAGCAAAGCTTCAGGCAGCTGATCACTTGCAGATTTACTTGGCTTGTCATCCTCTTGGTCAGCAACAATTGGACAACTAAAATACAAAAATACTGAGTCCTAAATGAAAACTTGGTACTGTAAATAAATCCCAAAGCCTTCGTGACATGTCAACTTCAACAGCATCAGATCTGTATATTTAAGTCAGAGAATCAGTGGAGAAAAGGTAATGTAAATGAGGAATTAATCTAGTTGTCATTGTAATAGAAACTTACCCAATACATTCTTGACAACCTATATATGCACTGCGGGCCTATGTATATGAACTAGGAAGCAGTTACACGCCTTGCATAAATAATGCATTGCCACATACATAATGCACTGTTGTATAAATATTAGGGCTCTGCATAATTTGAAAATGATTTGGAAGAAATGTTTTGGTCTTCATTATTTCCTTTAAGAATCCACTCATTAAAGTTAATGCGACTCTTAAAATATTAGCACCTTTTTCTCAGAATTATGCAGAAGCTTGAAGTAAAGTTGGTGCTAATACAAATGCAGAACGCTTCTTCCAAAGTATGCTCAAGCTGTGCACCACTGTAATATATGAAGACATGATTCATTTCACAATTTAAAATAGGTGTACAGTAAGGAAAAGTACACCACAGAAATACAGTATAAGCACAAAACCACATTCTAGTAGAAAATGGCTTGCGAACATGTCCACAAATAAGTGATTGCGCAATGAGAAACGCCCACGGTAGAAGGTATAAATGTTCATCTTAACTTTTACAAAGAATGCTGAGAAGGTTGTCCAATACATCCACCCCTTCTTAAAAATATGCTTCCTGTCTCAGTTCCCTTTGCATTAAGCAAGGAATAATGATTTGTCCCATTTGAATTATTCCGACTTTCGCCCAAGACCTAATCACACTCTTTTCTTTCTTACTGCTATTTGTTGAATAATGAAAGGACCATCCTTAAGAGTCACTGCACCATCTTCTGTCATCAGAGGCACAATCCTCTGTCATCAGAGAGGACCGATCTCAGCCTTTTCAAACAACGCAGCACCCAGATGCTAGGCTGTTAGAAGCAGTTTCTAGCTGTGGCAGCTGGCTCTGTATTGATTCAACACTTGTGTCTGAGTCAGTTATGTGGTTAAATGGATCACAGAGTGTGTGCATTCCTAGAATGCTGATTTGCTTTGCCTTGCTTTTCAAAATGATCTCTGCCTCCTTAGCAGAAGCGTGTCCTTTTTCTTGCTTTTTTCTTGGACTGAGAAGATGTTGCCACCACCCACACTGCTTTTTATCTCATAATCAAAAGGACAACCACTCTGAGAAGTCCCGATCCACAGCAAGGCAGGAGGCTGATACAATCACTCTTGACCCATGAAGTATTGGCATTTTTTCTTATCCACTGAGGTCTAAATGGAACAACTTGATTTTCAAAGTCTCTCTCTCTAAACTGAGACCTATTTTACAGGGGGGGAAAAAAAGGTAAATCTGACTATAACATTTCAGTCTAATGCCAAGCAACATAATGGGGAAAATATAACCTATAAACATTGAAAAAAAAGAGTATTTCTATGGGAAACTTCATATTCTGGAAATGAGGGTAGTGAAAATATATTCCCTTCTGAAATGAGCTTAAACCTCTTCTGAATTCTAGCCTAGTTTTTCCCCACAGTCAGCCCTCCTCGCCAATCATCCTTTCTCCTTCTCTAATAAACCTAATCTTACAAAATTAAAAGAACTGGTAACAAGACTATGTTGGAGCCAGGACTGTGTTACAGTCCTGTTATTAAGACCATTTTCTTCTTAGGGAAACAGCTGAACTATATTTCAACTGAATTTATACTGTACTTTCTGCCCAAAGATGTTATTTCCATGACTATAGGTCAAAAAAGTCAAGGTGGTGTGTTGCAAGGCTATGCAATCGAAGCCCTGCAGCACACATAAAAAATGGGCAGGTCTTTGAGTATATGGTTGTTGCCATCATCTTGACTTTTGTTATTTCCCCCTGCATCGCTATTTTTTTTGTTAATGATAATTTGATCTTGCTGCAGGAAAATGAAGAGCAAATCTCTAGATGTTTATTTTGAATTCACAATCAGAGGTTTCGTTCCAGGCTACATCTTAGTCTTGGAATTAAGACTATGCACACAGCCCTTCAAAAGTAAAATGAATTTCATCTGTTACCCATGTGGTTCCAGCCTCTTCCCTGCCCCCAATTCTTTTCTTTGTGCTATTTCTGTGAAAAATCTTCTCCTGACTTATGCTTGTAACATTGGGGCTAGTAATGTGCATTTCCCAGTTCCTTCATTTACAACCCATTAAATCGTTCCACAACCACAGTGAATTTTCTTTTGACACCACTTGCCAAGTAGCACTAATAACTAAGGTATGTTCTGCAGACTTAAACAAGTATGCTCTTATGACTATGCCCTTAAGATTGTTGGCCATGACCTTACCTATCAGCTATCTAACATAGTGTTAATTTAGTTGCATCAGACTTTGGCAAAGTATAGTAGAAAACACAAAATAAAACACTACTAAGATTTTCAGAAAAGTAATTAATGTTATATTTCTGAATACGAAATATTTAGGTATCTGCAACTCTTAAATTTGTACTACTGTTATTTTCTTCCCCATACCAAAATGGAAATGAGGAAAAAATGCTATTCCTATACAATGTGCAAACATTTCTCCATCTCTGCATGGAACCAATCATTTCAGAAAGATCATTTCAACTGAGAAAAATAGAGGGTAAGTGTAAATATGAATGAAGGCTGAAACTTTTTGCTGAAACTACACTGTGCTAAAATCTATTTAGAACTTTCTAATCTATGAGAGATGAGAGTTGGTAGGACATATCTCTGTAGCTGGTCAAGGCTGCACCCATAATTTCACTGAAATGTCAGTGCCACCTACATAGAAGACACATCAATTCACTCACCATTGTTACATCTCTGGCTAGAATATAGCTGAGGTGTGGAAATTCAAACTTAGATAAAGAAGAAGACATAACCTGAACCTATTTTAGAACTCAAATCTTCACGACCAACATAGGAATCTGTGAAATACCTGAAATGAAGAGGATATCAACCTCTACATGTAAATAAGGAAACCAACTATCCTAGATGACTTTACCCACCTGCCCACTCAGTATCTCCAGTTTCTGTTAACTTTCTCCATTTCTCCTAATCACAGGACTTCTGAGTACCAGTGACTGCAACAACACATCTGATTTTTTTCCCCCCTCATAGTGGGGAAAGATATAAGTTGACTAGACTTCAAGACTTTAGTGAAGTATTTTGGAATCTAAGGTCATAATCTGGTAAAGGCAAGAAGCAAAGTCTAGAATTCAGATAGGATTGAGATTAAGAAAGATTCCTTAAGTGGCCAGGGAAGAGGTCGAGGCTTTGAAGGAGACAACATTCATAATACACAAGACAGAAGTGTCACAGTTCACTCAACTAAATCTTTTATAGCTAAACACTGGCCAAGTACCTGTCTGGACTATCTAGCAATTGTCAACCTCTCTATCCTCTGATTTTCTACCCTATGACTTTGATGTGGGCTAGGCAGTATAACCTCTAACTCAAGATCTGATTCTCTAGTGGCAGAGTCAAGAGCAGTAGAAATGCAGCACCAGCGCTAAGACCTGATATCTGATATCAGTATCCCAATTTTCACCTGAGCAAATTTTACATGAAACAAGTCATAACATAGACCATTTTCAAAACCATTTTAAGTACAAGGCAGATGCAGAAAAATGAGGTTTACAATAATAACTTGGAAAAAAAGAACACTTTGCATGCCCGTCTTAGTTTTACAATTTTGTTAGATGAATTACAATCTTTGCTCAGTTTGTATTCTGAGCACCGTTAATTGCAAAAGGCCCTGATTGCTATCGCTTGTGCACCACTATTAGTGATATGAAGTTGGAGTAGGAAACAACATGTTATCCCCTCCTGTTTTGCATGCTTTTATAGTTTTCAATTTGCAACTGTTTTTGTATTTATTCTTTTTAATTGTTGTACACCACCTAGAGTCACTTTGTGTGAGATAGGTGGCTATATATGATAAATACATACATACATGCATACATAAACGTTCTTGTTGGCTGAAAAAGATAGTATGGCCCTTGAAGCCATGGGAAACTCCACCATTTGTCTTATTAACCCACTGGCTTTCCTTCTAATGCTTGGGGTAAGAAACATGGATTCCTCTGGTATTTGATCACAGGATCAGCTGACTGGAATGGACTAGACTGATGACATTAACAATGAGATACCAACCATTTGAATGCAAACTGAAAAGAAACACACAGAGAATTAAGTATCAATATGGAACAAGTCTTAATCTCTTCTCTTTTTGTCATTGGTTTAATTACAATTTGCCCATTTTCTCAACCAGCATTTCATCCTCCCAACAACTTTTTTTCCAGTATGTTGCATATTTAGAACTGGCTGATATGGCTAGAACATCACCTACATCTTCAGGAAGTGCCACAAAATTACAATTTATAAACTTCAATACTGGCCTGAAGTTCCTTTGCTAGGAAATATATTGCTTTAATGACTCCCTGGGGATAAACAGTAAAACAGTATATAAATCAGAAAATTATTTTCCAGTCCAAACAGAATGAACAATAATTTCCTGAGCAGTACAAATGAATTCTAGAAGGGCTTAATAAGAAGTTCTGTTGATGCAGCTGAAGTCTTGATAAAAATCCAAAGGTTGAATTTTTCTAATTATACCATAGTTGATTTATAATTAATATGCAAATAAAGACAAAGCCATAGCTATCAGTCCTAGCAATCAGGCACCACTAATCTAGGCCTTTTTAAAGTCTCTTGAGCAACTCTCATTCTCTTACTTTTTAATTATTTTATTGTAGATTTTCAAGCCACAACCAACATTTAAAGCAACCTGAAGTCGCAAGAAGCCTGACCATAAAAGACCCATCTCTAGGTTCTTTGCCAATGACTTACTAATTTGATTAGTTTAGATTCATCATAGTCTACTTTTAAGGCCAAGACCTTACAAGGTAGCCTCATTACCTGAACTATACAAATAAATAAATAAATAAACAAACTCATCCAAATATCTCTTAAAAGCACATCACAATTTAAAAAAAAAATCCAGACTCACTGTAAAGAAAATCAAAATCATTTTAAGTATAGTAACGTTAAAATATGTCAAATGCAAACATAACAGAAAAAGCAAATATTCATCAAGAAAAGCAGCATAAACACTTTAGTCTTTCCAGCCTAGGCCAGTGATGGGGCCAACACGAACTTGGCATTGGAATTGGGTTGCCTAAAATAAAGCTACCACTGAAAAGACACTTCAAATCTGCACAGATTCCTGATGTCTCCTAGGTCTGCATCAAAGTTTGTCTTGCTATAGAAAAATAACACATGCTAACAATGGACTGATCATACAGTTTTCAGCAGAAAAACGCCACAACAAGGAAGATTTCACTCTCACTTCTATGGCACCTATAAAAAGGAAAATCTCCTTTGACTGAAGTATGACTCCTGCTGATTACCTGGACATATCTATTTCTTATAGCATTATATATATATATATATATATATATATATATTTTTATCTGCGCTCAGTCATTACTGACCCTGCAGTGACTGCCTGGACAAGTCCTTGCAGTTTTCAAGGCAATTGTTTTTCAGAAGTGGTTTGCCAGAGCCTCCTTCCTAGAGCAGAGCCCAGCTGGCGAGCGCAGGAGGCGGGGTTTCCATTGCTTCACGCCCTTTTCAGGCGAGCGCGGTTTCGCGCTTACCGGCAACTGCTCCCGACTCCTTTTTCCAAGGCGCCGCCAGCATTTTTCCTCCCACCAGAGTGAGAGTACCCATTTATCTACTCACGTGAGTTTTTGACCTGTTGGGTTGACAGGAACTGAGGAGGAAACAGGAGCTCACCCTGTTTAACGCGAAGGCTGGACTCGAACCGCTGAAGCGTCATCCATTTCTGGCCTGCAACTTTCAGCGTCATTAAGCCGCTGCACCACCCTGTCCCCCAGCATAATATTTATTATGATTTATTAGGCTTGCCCATAGTTTTTGACCATCATTTTTTTCCAGCTTTTTAATCTCCCATCTAACTAGGGCTAATTTTGCTTTTACTCTCTTCTTGCCACCCATTATATCCTTATAGTAGAATCCAATCTGGAAACCAAAGCGGAACAAGGATTATTGAAATTAGACCATTGAACACTTCAAAATGATGCTCAACACTAGATGGTCATGAAAATGTGCTAACATTCATTGCCACATTAGTTTTCCTTCTAGATAGATATATTAGCCATTTACCAACAATTCATCTATATCACCAGCTTTTTTTTTTTTTTGGTGGGGGGGGGGAAGAAGGTCAGATAATATATTCTCATAAGACATTACACCACTTCTTTTGATAGCACTGAGAGTATGCCTACCTGCCCAAAAATTCCATATTCCCTCTGGCTACAAGTTACACCACTATTAGAAGGGGGAAACAAACCAACAAAATTATTTTGTCCTTCTCTTCTTGCTCATATACTCTACTCACTTTCAAGTGAAAAGCTACAATAGAAAGGAGGGCACTGATTTCACAGCATAGCAAAGCTCCAGAAGGGAATAATTGTAGCAGTTATAAATCATATCTACTTACTATTGAACTTGGCTGCAAAGCTGTACATCAGTCTTCAGTCTTTTGCCAGAGTTGCAAGGGGCCAACCTGTAGTACCATTTATCAGACTAGTATCAAGTTTCCAAGAAAGAATCAACATCCAGCATTAAGGTTTGGTGAATAGGATGATAGCAAAGTCCAGTCCAGAGATCAAGGAATTTACATAAGTAAACACAGTTTCAAAGTAAGGCTATCATTCCAGTCATTCCACCTTCCGAACAGACTGAAATACTCAAGTCCTCTGCACTCCTCACTTAGGTGCAACTGAAGCAAAGCAGCTGTGATTTGCTACAATCCAATTCTGTACAGCTTCAGGCATCATTAGAAACCTTCCCCTGATGATGGACACTCTTTTGCTTGGCTAACCTGTGGTTTTCCATATATTGCTGCTGGATTTAGCAAGGGCTCAGGAGATCTGGTTTGCAACAGTAAGCCAAAGTCCTCTACATTTTGCTCAAGAGTAAGTGGGGCCCGCAATTGCACTTGCTGATACTGGAGCCTGATTCAATGATTCTGGGTTCCCAGGTTCTTGGATTTGGCTCACATGCATTAACTTTGTTTAGTATAGGGTCTGGTTGTTCCACTCTTATTTAGCTGACAATTCCAGGTTAACACTTGTTTTTAATTACTATGGATGTAATCCCTTCCCAGGGCATTATTTTAAATGTATGATTGTTGTTTGGGTTGTTTTAGTGTTAATATTAGTTCCCTGGGTTCTGAGCTAATTTTATTGAATAGATTTGTAATTATTGTATGGTGATTGTTTCTTTTATTTTGAACAGCACCTTGGTAAAGGTATGTAATTTGTTATGTGAGATGTCCACCTTGGTCTTGTTAATTGAGCCCTGGGCTGGCTTGTGGACCTAGGTGTGTGCTAACAATCCTGACCTCATTCATAATTGAATGATTACAAATGGCAAATGTGTTAAAATGCAGTTGTTTGAGTGAACATTTTCTTGTGGAGATTGCATGCACAAGACCAATAGTTCACCACCATTCTGTCAATACAGGATCATACCAAAAGTTTCAAGGTCTTCCAGATGCAATAGTTTTCTTCACCATGGGGTTTATTACTAGTGGAATTGTTTTCAAAGCAGGAGCTGGATAATCTTGCATTCATTGGAAAGCAAGGATCATTGCTGATGCATTTTGTCATTTACATATCTCCAAAGCAGTTGAATTTATATTTTTTTAAAAAATCAACCAGTCTCTAAAGAGAATTTTTATAAAGCTGGGAGGATTCAGCAAACTTGAAATAATAACCGTAAAGCAGTTATACACACAGGCTTTTACTATGCCTTCTTCCTTAAATGTCACATAGAGATTGTTGCACTATATGGCTTTTTTGAGTCTACAGTGTGAAGCAATTCTAATATGTTCACACAATAAAAACAGGACTTACCCAAAGAACATTAGAGTGTTCTGCATCAGGTCAAAATATTGTTTCAAGAGTGTGTAACTTTTTTTTTTCCAGTTGTAGAATCACCTTTGGCTTGGTGAATTGGCCAAAAAAGTGGGCATGTCCAACACACCACAATTACCCATGCACACTCAACCCAAGACACCTCAAAGGGTTGTTATTATAGGGAAAATAGGAGGCAGGATTGTTAGGTATATATGGCACCTTGAGTTGACCAAAAATAAAGGCAAGACATCATCATCATCATCATCATCATCATCTTCTATGTAATCAAGCATTTGTTTCACCCACTTCTGAAAAGTTTATAAACAGCTTATAAGACCACGCTGGCAAAAACTATCCTCAGAAGTTGCATCCTAGAAGCTGGTATTTATGGCTTCCTGTGTCAGATGTACTAGGAGTTTACTATGATCGAAAAAGCTAAGTAACTGTAACTGGCTCATTGTCTCCTTTCCATATTCTTCCTATCAGTGTTTTCTAATGCACTCTTAGGAGCAGTCTGCTAGAATAGCTTAACAATAGAATTCCAACAGTGCAATTAGCTCTTAATTAATTTCATGGAAGTGGCCTGTGAGAATTTGCTGACATTCAGCAAAGAGGTTCCATTCATTAACATCTGGGCAGCTTAACTTGAGATATTTCATCATAGGAAAATGGAAGGATTTACACTTCATGCGCCCAATCATAACAAAACATTAAGTGAGTTTTGTAATGCAAATTTGCATCAGTTCTTCCCTTTGCTAATGCATGGCAAAGCACACCAGGAAATACAGATATATCTATATATGTACAATTCTTTGTGTGAAAGATGAAAATGAATATTTGGAAGACCATCTGGAAGCTGAACATTTCATTCTGCAACAGATTGCATAATTTTCTTCTAAAATCTGGATAAAAGTGTTAAAAGCTTTAACAGAGAACTGTTTTCGTTGCTTTTAATCTCTCCTTTCTGTTGTCTTAAAGGCTAGGCATATGTTTTGCATGACACAAGAAGTTGTTAATTTATTAGACAGCCCATTTTAAGCACAATTTGCCTCCTTTTAAAAAAAAAAGGAGATTTGGCTTTAATATTTCACCTCACCAAAAGCTACTTTTCATGGATCATAGTAATTAATCTTAGTAAAAGACAGAAATCTACTGCGTATGTAAGCCACTTGATGGATTAAATTAGAAATCTGATGCTACAATGCATAGATTATCAATATCTCAATATACCATGCACCAAAGTCAGTGCTATCAATAATAAGAAAGCTTCAAGGACACCTGAATTAAACTCTGAACTATAAGGAAGCATCTTTCTTAAAAGTAACAGTTTTCAATGTATACATATTTAAACAGGATATTGCCTCTGTATGTCTCTATAGCATGCTGTGTTTAGTATGAATGACGAGGATGTTTCAGAAAAGTTACACTATTTATCACTGACATAATGTTCCATATCCTTTGCAGTACAAAACACTATACTAGAAACATTGATGAGTGGAGGGAGAGAAACAGAGAGGGAGTGTTCAAACTCTTTTACAACACTAAAATTACATGAATCAATCCAAGTTCATTCTTGTGTTAAAAGATAACTTTAAAAAATCAAATACTTATGTCTTGATAGATATTTTAAAGTACACTGGGTTTTTCCCAAAAATATGCATTTCTAAAAGAGAACAAATGTATGCCATAATCCACATACTTAAAAGTATTTCTTCTTAAAATGTGCATTATAAAATTGTATTTTGACCAGTTTGGATTTTTTAGAAGTATGGCAGAATACTGGAAGGATGAAAGCTGATCATCTACAAGTTCTGATTTAGGTGTTAGTAGGATGCAGAAGGAACAAATTCTGCAATTTTCCCTAGCTATAATAAATTGGTTCTATAGGAGTTAAGATCTTTCTGCTTACATAAAACCTTTCTCAAATAAACAGCTATAGGTGTGGTTGAAGGTTTCTCATACAACATTTTAATTTGGTATTTTCATGTTCTCCCCCCTCCCAATTATTGCTGAACTACAATTTCCAGAAATGCAAGCAAACATGGACATTGCTAAGAGATGCTGGGTCTCGTAGTTCAGCAGTAGCCTGACCATCAAATCATTTGGACCCTCTTTCCCCATTCCAAGACCAACACTTCAAATGCTTTAGGTCTTCAGAGCCTCCCTTCACATCAAGGACAGGAGCTGTAGGAGGAAAAAAAATTAAAGTAGTTGCAACTGGAATCATCCAGTTTATGCACTGGGGTTTATGTTTAGTAAAATATGTGCAAGTGAGTAAAACGGTACCTAAAGAAAGGGGTTAAAGTACAAAAGGACAACTAATTTATCATGTTACATGTTCCAGTACAAAGCCTGTAATCACTAAATTTTCTCCCTTCGTGGTGGGAAATGGCAGAAGAAAGAAGCAAGTTCTCTAATCTTCTTGTATGGGAAGAAGGTGAATAGGAAAAGCTAATAGTACCAGTCTTCCAATTAGAGGGAGGCAACGGAAAAGAAATTGAAGAAGAAAAGGAGAATCCCTCACTTTCTATCACTACTCTAAAGCCTCTATGGCTAACTATTATAAAAATGGGAATGAATTAGTGCCTCTGCAGCTGCATCTTCAACGCTTATTCCCACCCATCAAGACTTCAAACATCTTGCTTGATACAAGATAATACTGTCCCTGAAAGACAAACACCCTGCTACTTGAGTAAATTAGTTAATTTTTAACACAGCACTGAATTAAAACTATTTCCATTCTTCATAATATTT
Organism: Liasis olivaceus; assembly: GCA_030867105.1. Taxonomy (NCBI): domain Eukaryota; kingdom Metazoa; phylum Chordata; class Lepidosauria; order Squamata; family Pythonidae; genus Liasis; species Liasis olivaceus. Next base: position 15,451,228 of record CM061359.1, read on the forward strand.
TTATAAATGCAGATAGAAAATGCCACCAGAGAAGAGGCTTTCCTTCCTGTGAATGAGAGAAAGCAGGATGCCTCTTTCAGTACGATACCATTTATGTAGCAATATTTATATCAATCACATTACACTACATTGTTTCATGGAATACGTTAACACAAACAAAACCATAATCAAGATTAATACTAACCAAGCTTAGAATATTTTTGCAAATGCTGCTCTCAGGTCTTTAACTAGTACAAACCCAGCTGTTGTGTGCATATAAAAATACTGAAGATAGAATACAAGATGTAACAGTAAAGAAGTCTATGGAAGAGGGCATAAAATTTAAATATGAATACAACTCTGAACAATTCAGGTCCAGAAAAAGGTCACCTCCATATAATATTTCTTCTTACTCCATCACTGAGAAATGTGGTTACTTTTTTAGAGTCACATCTAAGGTACATCCCCAATCATGTGAAGAGCTGAAATTTCCTTCAGGATTGCCCATCTCTGGTCTAGCCATTATTTGTTTATTAATTATGTCTCTCTTCTGCCCAATAATCATAATTCTTTGGACAGATTACAAATATAGTTAAAACATGAAAACCTTGAAAAGCACAAAAGTAATGAACAGCAATCAATAAATAACAGAGGAAAAATACAGAGTATATAAAATCTCCCTGTCCAGGATAAAGCAAACATTTAAAAATAGATTGAATTTAACATTCTATAGATGCCTGGGAGAAGAAGAATATTGTATCCTTGTGAAAAGATGTCAGTGGAGATAGCAAACTTGCTTTCCTTGGGAGGGTTTTTCATAATAAGAGCATCAAAGAGCTCCCTTCTATTCTGTGGTCACCTGCCACCAGATAACCAAAGAGCCTGGGCAGATCCCTAAAGAAAGAGTCTTCCTTAAGATGTGTAACTTCAACTAACTGGTTGATTTATTATTGGCTGAGCATTACATATATATATATATATATATATATATATATATATATATATATATATTCCCCATTCTTAGAGAGGAAGAATGTTAAAATATATGTGAAGCTTACTGCCCTGCCTGCAAGAATGTAGAACACTGTGAGGCTGGATAATGATATTTTGACAAATGATACTTCCTAGCCATAGTGTACACTTAATTTTTACTCTGTCTTTCTTTTAAGCTGTGGCCCGTTCCCACTCAGTTCCAGTCCACTGAGGCTGTTAACCTGTTGCTCAGTCACAATGACCAGCATTTAATAGCAAATCCATGAAGGAAGCTAACTCTCAGGGTTCTATACTATTTTTAACACATGCATTTTCCTTTTGTACTATGTAATTTTTACCCAAAGGGTCAGAAACAGGAGGCTATCACAATGCCAAGAAACTCTCTCTCTCTCTCTTTCTTTATTAATTTATTTATGTCAGAATAAAAACACCTTTCAGCTGTGGTCAAGAGGTTAATATATAGCTATTCAGTGAGGCCATTACTCACCAGTTGAGGCTTTGTTGAAAAGATCAGACTTGAAAAGTGGAGTATGGAAGGAAAAAAAAAAAAGAGAGACATGTTCACATTTCTCCTGATTGCATCTGAATATCGGGACCAGATTAACAAGTTGAATTCTGCTGGCGCTGCAGTGCAAAAACCCTGTGACTGTATGCCTTCTGTTATCAGGAAGAAATGTGACATTTAAAGCATGTCATTTTTCATTCTTGTACACACTGACAGGATATTTCCAGAAAGAAAATAAATGAGTTAGAAAATAGTTAAACATAACACCTCAAAATCAGCATCTTAATGTGCCTGACCTTAACAAAGTGTTATATCCTCTGATGCGTACAGTTTCCCTACATATCATACTTGCAAAAAGGAATTCTGCCTTTCTTCTTGATGGACTGTTTTGCAGTAGTAATATATCTCCATCAAGATGCCATAGATATAGATAGATATAGGTAACTTTCTGTCTGAAGATCTAGAAAGAAGAACTCAACATCAACCCTATTTGTGGGCAAGAAAGTAAAGGGTTTCCCCCCTCCCCAATTTCTATTATGGATAATGCAATTCTGATATTTTTCTGGGGTGCAACTGAGAATGGCCTCTATCTTCTTTTTCTCCTTGAAGATTTTCTGTATTGTTTAACCAACGACAAAAATGCCCAATATATTTTGCATACAGTGCAATGAAGAATTGGATGAGTGGGCAGATGAAAATCCTATAAAATGATCTTTTGGGAAGAATAGGGAAGGTGAGGAAAAGAACAAAAAAACTCAATATGCTTCTTCCAAAAATATCTTCTTAATATTTCATTTCTTATTTACAAACACAGAAGCAAAGTAGAACTTCAGGCAAATAAGTATCTAACAAGAAAAGTTTCCCAGGTACTTATTTTAAATATTCTAGCTTCAACTGATAAATAGATCTGATTACCCAAACTGTTCACAGACTCTTCCTTTGGCACTCACCAGGCTACCTGCTGCATTTGTCTTCTCCTTCTCCTTCTCCTTCTCCTTCTCCTTCTCCTTCTCCTTCTCCTTCTCCTTCTCCTTCTCCTTCTCCTTCTCCAACCGGCATGCTACTAGGGGAAATAAGTATCTCCCATCCCTTTTATTTACAAGAATATATAGACTTATGTCCTCTAGGAATTCCTACCCAAAAAAAAAAGACTGCAAAGAAGAGTGCTCACCTGCTCAGAAAATAAAGAACATGAAAGGAAACAGGGAGGTTAGAGAATAATCTAGGGGTTTAGAAAAAACCCCAGATTCAGGAACAATCTCATTATTTCCTTTCTGATAAATGAGTGTTTTGTGGCTAGCCACGTTCTCAATGTGGCTAGCCACAAAACACCCACTTACCAGAAAGGAAATAATGATATTCTCATTGGTCATTGTGTAAATTCATCCAGTGTCAAAGTTGGAAATGTAATCATGACCTGGAAAGGTTGGCTATCCTTGGGATACTCCATGACTCATGTAGCATAGTATTTGAAAGTATGATTCACAAGTAAAAGGTATTGAACCTTAATTCAACATCTGAGATTGAAGACCTACTACCAAGGTATAAAGTATTTAGTTAAGTGGACAAATGATATCTTGTATGTATGAGTTTTACTTTGCATTTAAAATAAATGGCAGTTCATGTGTACATTATTCCTTTTTCTAGAAAAATCTCCATCATCGTCATCCACTGGACTATTTCACTTTCAAGAAATGGTCCCTAAACTCGGGGATTCTTATCTAAACCAGTTAGCCTTTTATGACTATGATTATGAAATTTGGGGAAGAAAAACTTCAAACTTTTGCTGATGTTAAGAGAAGGAAAATAACTACGAGGTTCTCCCCACACAATATACAATGATAGCTCCCCATGGAATCAATATAGCCCCAACTGTAATCAGGTTTTTGAAATAGCCTTAAAGTTATGTGGGATGAAAATATTTGGCATAAAAATGTCTGTTTATGAATTTGACAATCTTGCTTGACACTTAAAAGTGGTATGGCTAGGATCTCTGCCAACAAACTGCAATTCTCACTTCAAAGAGATACCCTTAAGTGGCTGAATTCTGCATGTGTTTTTCTCCTTGCTTCTAAAAACTGAAGAGAAAGGAGGGATAAAAGCTAAGATGAAGAAGAATTTCCATTTTGGGTCAGAACCAAGTTTTTATGCACCTACCTGGCTATTTCCTTATATTGGTTAGGAATAAAGGCTGCGATTCTATACCTGCTTACTTGAAAATAAATCCCTTGAACCTAATAGAACTGAGTAGATATGCAAATGACACATTGGCAGAGGCCCAGAGTTTAGCTAGTGACAATTTTAAAATTAAAAGAAGTCTCTCAAAGGCCTTGAGGAAATACTTGCAAACACAAGTTGAAGCATTCAGATTCAATCTTTTCTTCTAATGACCTAATTCCTCCCTCCCTCCCTCTCTCTCTGTATATGCTTGCATTTCATTACTAAATGCTCCATCCCCTCTGTCTTTCTCCTTGGATAGATTTTTCCATTGAAGTCTTCTGACATAAGTGGTTTATAGGTAAAAAGCATACAGTACATTTCATTGATAAATACGAGCATGCTAAAATCTTTCTCAGGAAGTGTGTTCTGAATGGAGCGAATTAAAGCCTGTAAATAAGCAAACAAATACAATCACTAAAAGCATTTCTTTTAGCACATTTCCTTTCCTCCCTCCCTCTCTCTGAATATAGTCTGTTGAGATGTTGGCTTTGCATTTTACCTCTGTTCAAATTCTAGAACTCTCCTAAAGTCAGTCTTGACTCTCAGGTGGCTATAATAACACATCCATGCAATATTTGCTTTTTTTAATTTAAATTTTTTTTTTAGCCAACAGCCCTAGGATGGATTCCCATCAAAGTCCTAATCAGATTTAATCATGCTTAGCTTTTATAAAGTCAGACAAGGTCTGTTAGTTGCTGCCACCAAACTATTTTCCACACAAAACCACAGATAATTTTCATCACTTCTTGGCCTTTTGGCCCAGTTCAATTATAATTTTCATCTTTACTGTACTATTTCTCTTGCACACATACTTTCAAACATGCAAGTGAGTGGTCAACACTGGGTAGGAAATGTATCTAGAATCAGAGAACTATATTTAGAAATACATTGCTCAGCCATCCTCAGTTTAGGGACATTCATAGCCAGTATGACTATTATTGAGAATTTTGGAAATTGACTATGCATCTGAAGGGCATCAAGAAACTTCTGGCATAGGGCTTATTGTCTTCCCCAGATAATGCCATAATACTTGGATCACACAGGGCTACCCTAGTTGTTCACCACTTATGTACATTTGGTGGCAAAGTTAAGTTTACTTCTGCATAATATAGAAAATGGCCCAACACATTCAGATTAAGAAACATGCCAAGTAAAAAAGCTTAATTGCTCCATTATTCATTCCTATTTCCTCCCTTTTTTGGGGGGGTGTGGGGGTGTGGGGTGTTATTGTCTAATTAAAAAAAATCCTATCATAACATAAAATATTGTTGAATGAATTGTTCCTTCATTATTTGAGTTTAGAAGGCAAATAAAATCAACTCCCAAGTCCTTTTTTTTCCCCCCATTCATGGAAAATCAAATAGTTTATAATGAGAGTTTAAGAATAAGTGCAATTAATGTGTTCAGTGAGATGCTCACTGGAGTCTTATAAATGTTAACTAACTAGGACAGTTTTGTCCAAACTTGGCCACTTTAAGAGGAGTGGACTTCAACTCCCAGAATTCCCCAGCCAGCCATTCTGGGAGTTGAAGTCCACTCCTCTTAAAGTGGCCAAGTTTGGACAACACTGAACTAGGAGGAATAAAAGAACTTGATAAGGAGTGAGAAAGAAACATACAAAATGACTAGAGCCAAGGGAGTCGTCTTCTTATCGGCCAGCTATGGCAATTGCTTTAAATGGCATGTTTCTCCAATGAAAATGGTGCAAGTTCCCCATTAAATTATAACTTTTTTTTTTTTTGGATGCCTAATAAGAAACTATTAAAGGGATGATTTTGCATCAGACAGTGTTTGGGATGTAATAAGTTACCCACAAAGAAGTGGGAAACAGAAGTCATGAAGTAAGAATTTAGAGGAATTTATTGAACGGGGCGGGGAGGGGGAATGCTATTTTAAGAATTCTTTATAGACTCTTCTGGTGATGGAGTCACTCCATACTTTGTTAAAGGGCCATCAAGAGAAAGCCATAGCAGAAGCTCTGAGAAGATGGAATCAATTCCAATTCCTTTTCCTTAGGGGCATCTGCCTGGGATCCCATAGCTCTTCCCATAAATCCTGAGGAGGTTCTGCTGCTCTCTGAAGCCCTTAAAAAGAATTCCTCACCAAATTCCAATTCCTCAGATCTGGTTCCAACCCCACGTGAACCAGGAACTGCAACTAAGGATACTGGCTCTTTTAAAGAGTAAAATGGATACAGAAGGTATAAATACTGGAAAAATGATTCAAACTTGAAAGGATTAGCTAAATCTGTTCTTAAGTGCAGAGGCAGCTGTTCAAGGTTCTGAACCAGCATGTACCAGATTTACTTCTTGCCTGAGACATCTCTAACTGAAATCACAATGGGACTGTACATTGAACAATCTAGGAATTCTATATTAGCCAGCAATCATCTGAGCAGTGACTCCAATGAATTATTGCAAAGATTATTGCTCGCCAACCTGGAGTATCCCTGTGGATTTCCAAGGAGTTGCAGAGAATTTAGTGAACTAAGAAATGCCTAGAGCACTGCTGGTGTAAAATGACCAGTGATTCTGACTGAGCAGGGATAAGAGCCTATATTTAGACATAAACCATGGGGATGACAGTGACAAAGCAACGTATTTCTCCACTTGTATTGCTTCTACAGATTGGCATCCAGCGGCCTTTTTTCAAAGGATCCAGATTGTCCTAAGCAAGGACAAGCAGAAAGAACACCCAAGGGAGGAGCTCTCTAGGCAGAAGTACCAAAAATTCTCTAGGCGTCTGGCAGACAAAGTTGAGAAAATTCAGCACTGGATGCTAGCTGGGCAGGTCCAGAGGAAATGTCTGAAGCTTGTCTGGCAAAGTTATCTGGGATGAATTGAACCTGTAAATCTGATGATCTGGATAGGGGTCTCTGCACTGTCAGGTCAGCCACTTGTAATCTGAACCCCAGCCTTTCCTGGTTAATGAAAGTCTTCAGGGATGTGACACATAGCTTGACTGGGGTCCTTGAGAGAGAAGGCATTGCCACCCTTTCTGAAATACTGTAGGTTGTGGTACACACTTTCCTTAAGAAACCATAAATCAGCCTGGATATATTAGACAATTATCAATCTGTGTCCGACCTCTCCTTTTGGGGGAAGGTGGTAGCAAATGGTTAGGCTTCAACTGCAACAGGCCCTGGAGGAAACAGATCACCTGGACCCATTTCACTCAGGTTTCAGGCCTGGGTTTAACAAGGAGACAGCACTGATCAAGCTTACAAATGATATCTAGCAGATCTGGAGTTGAGGTAATGATCCTCCTGGTCCTGTCTGATCTCTCAGCACATTTTTATGTCATCAATCATGGTACCCTTTTGAGCTATTTCTGAGGATAAAGAGTTTTTATACTTTCTAACATGTCTTCCAGTTTTATGTTGTTATAATATATGATTTTATTTTTAAATTAAATTTGTATTTTTTTTTAAGTTTCAGTTGTGTATTGGGGAGTTATATATTCAGTTGATTGAAGTGGCCTATGAGACAAATAAATAAACAAACAAACAAATAAATGAAATAACTGTTCAATCAAGTGTAACTTTAGGGTTGAGTCATTGTCACTCAGCCTTGGTTTTATAACCTCTCCCTCTTAATGTTTGTACCTCCATGGATGGGGAAAGAGGGGGAACTGGGCACAACATGATATTTACATAAAAAAATAAATCCACAATCTGGAACCTTTGTTCATTAAAACCATGTGATGTATCACTGAGCTACAATGAGTTTGCTTCTTAAAGGAAGGTGATATATCACTTCTTTTTTTTTAGGAGATGCACTACAAATCCAAATTACAAGCAATTTTTTTCCTTGCTAAGACTGAGTTTTATAGAATTTAACCAACTGTTAGAAGGAATTCAGTATAGATTCAGAAGAAATACATCTTGAGCAATGATCTTCAGGATAGTATTATCAGTACCTTTCAACACTTCTTTTAGTGTAAGAAAAGAGGTTAATAACCATAACCATTATTAAGAATAATATGGTATTCTTTTTTTCTTAATTTAGCAAAATAATGGAAGGTGCCTACTTTTTTCCATGTTACCCATAGATAGATGGTTGAAAGAAAATACAGCAAATAAATTCCCCATCTAACTTGTTTCCCTATTTTCTGAAACCTCCTAAATCTTAGATTGAAGGGTAATATATTCAATTACTACCAATGTCTTTTTTTTTTCTTTCATAAAAAGTATTTGTTGATCAGCACACAACTTATAGTGGCATAAACTCTGAATGTGCAATTTGCCAAATAAATATGAAATAAATTCAAAACAAGAATTTCCCCCTCCACCCATTCCATTCATTCCATACATTTTCATGTTTACAAATGACTTCTGGAAATGCAGAACCTAAAGAAGAGTTGAGATAAGGTAAATTCAGAAAGGTGAGAAACACCCAATTTATTCTTTTTTAGAGTGTTTGAGATTGGAACTCTACTTTTCCCCTTCATTAATAGAAGACAGCACAAAACACCAGTAACTATGACAGTTCAGGTTGTCCCAGCAGGAGGATCATCTAAGGTGGCTTAAACAATAAACACAGCAGATGCCATGATACAAGTACACAGTTAGCTCATATACTTCACCAGATTAAATGAACTGTTGAGACTGCAAAAAGTCAGCAGCAACAAATGCTACACTTGTAGAAACAAAGAAAAGGTGTGAAACTGTGAGTATGAAGGATTTACAGCCAAGAGATACAGCAATTAAAGATTAGGATAATTAGCTGGTTGTCCCTCCCCCCCCACCAAAAAAAAAAAAATCCTTTAAAGTACACAGTATGTCTATAGATACATATTGCAGCCTTCTTGATGATGATATAGAGGTCGGATCTCATCAGGATTTGGAATCACTGAGTACCTAAGGAGAGAGATCACTTCAACATCTGCCATCCTAAGACAACTGTTCAGATCCCACTGTTGTGCAGAGTGCAGCAATACTCCCACAAAATGTGCACAGGAAAAAATACACATCAGCATGAGAGCTTTACAAAATGCAATGTCCATATTTCGTTCTCCAAAGAAATCCAGCCAGAAAATATATACTATCTGGTGTTTATTGATAAAAATGCAAAACTCCATAAAATACAAGTTGCATACAAAATATAGGAAACAACACTTCTTCTCATCAATTTAGCATCCAAGACTTATCTACTACAAAGTCTCTAGCCAAAAACTCCCAGAGAAGAGGTACACTACTTGGTTATTAGTTATAACTACATAACCCATAAAAACTAACTACATGGTGGCTAAAACTCTACTGAGAGGCTGGGCATATAGTCCTCCCATTATATTGCCAGTATGTACCCCCCCCCCACTGAGTAACTAGCGTACACACGCCAATAGGTGGCAGTAAATAGCAGTATACATGCACAACACACAATAACAAGTTTTTTACATGCTCCATGTAGCCATAATATTGTTGTACAGATAACGAGGTGAATTTCTTCCCATGAGAAACTCCTGACACCCACAACCCAGACAGAGCTCAGTGATGACATCCAAGAAGTATGAATTGGTTGTTTTCTCATTGTGCCCAGACAAATGCTGTGTTTGGAGATGTATAGAAATTGAAATGATGGTTCCAAGCTTGGCATGCCTGCTACATAAGGTCTGCCATCAAAAAAGCTGTTACTGTCAAATAAAGAGAAGCTACCCAATCCTGGACTAGAGCCCCCAATATCACATGCTGGCTAGAGCTGATGAAATGTGAAATCCCAGACTTCCAGAGTATTCCAGGTTGCTTCTCTCTGGAGCAGAGAACTTTAAAGAGGCTTCTAGATTGGTAGAAAGATCCCTATAAGATTCAGGAATAAGCGTGCTAGATCTCCCCAAGATGAATAATTATGTTTCTCACCTACATTTTTTGTACTTCTTGCTGCCACAGATGTTCCCTTGCATTTCAGGATGAGTCTCAGAGAAAAGACTGCTGACTTTGAAATGGATTAGTTCTTTCTACATTTCTTATGCCTGATACAAGGGAATGCAATGGGATTTGAGCTGGAGAAGGGATACTATTAGCGATAAAACCATCAGAGACTGAAGATCTTGAGATCATTCCATAAGGATACCTGGTTGATCCTGTGAAGGCCAATGGATTTTATTCTGGAAGGAAGTCCCATGCTCTTCTCTAAACTGATGATGACATTCCTTAAGCCCTTTGGATTTCCCTTCCAGATTATTTCTTATCTTTAAAAGGCAGTTATAGAGATTCCACGGCTGCCCAGTCTCTACAAGGAATGACATACACCAAACAGTCTTCATCAGCCTAGCAGCTATGCATTGCAGTGTGCTAGTTGGAATCTTCTTTGCTCCTGCACACTTCTCCTTTTATTTTTCATCCTGGATCTTTTTTTTTTCTCTGATCAACTCAATTTTGGCCATTCTTGATGTGTGACTAATGCCCTCTTAAAAATACCCATTGAAGATATAGTTAGAGGCTGCCCCATACACCACTGAAAAGAACCCAGCCCTCTAGACTTTGAGGGCTACTTCAGAGATATGCATCAGACAAAACCTTATAGAAATGAAGCAGCTCTTCAAATTTTTGCATAGCCCAGTTATGTATGTGAGTATGTATGTGTGAGTGTGTCTGTATGTGGGTATACAGTTCTAAGCTGCATTTATATTCCTCTCAGATAATTCTATTACAACAGAGGATATATAAAAAATCCCATTCTCATCCCAATGTGTGGTATATGTCTTCCTCAATCTTCGGTCCTCTACCCGAGGCCTGGGAGTTTGAGGGTTCTGCACAGTATCTTAGCTGTTCCTAGCACTGCACTCTTTTGGACAGAGACCTCTGCTGTTGTTCCTGGGATCTGTTGGAGCCACTCTCCCCGCTTAGGAGTCATAGCCCCGAGTGCTCCTACCACCACTGGGACCACTTTGGCCTTTACTTTCCACATCCTCTCTATTTCCTCCTTCAAGACCTGGTACTTCTCCAGCTTCTCATACTCCTTCTTCCTGATGTTGTTGTTACTTGGCACTGCTACATCTATCACCACCACTGTCTTCTGGTCCTTGTCTACTACTATGATGTCTGGTTGATCGGCCAGTACCTGCCTGTCCGTCTGGAACTGGAAGCCCCACAGGATCTTAGCCCTGTTATTCTCCATGACCTTCTGTGGAATCTCCCATCTGGACTTGGGGGGGGGGGGGGTCTAGCCCATACACTGTGCAGATGTTCCTGTACACAATGCCAGCTACTTCGTTGTGCCATATACATATATGTATATGTATATGTATACGTACACACACACACACACACACACACACACTCATCCAGGGAATGAATTTATGGAAACCTTGTCTAGGTTTGATTGAGTTGTAGTTGAAAAAGGCTATTTCATAATAGTGTGGCGCAATGAAATTATTGCATAATTTCCCTTTACATATTCATTGCAACTGTCCTTCTTGTAGTATGTATTTTTAAAATAATTAAAAAAAAACATTTTAACTTAAAAAAAAGGTAGGAAAACACATTTGTTAATGGAAGGAAAGTGTAAATATACCATTAATATTTTAAAGCTATTTTAATGTTTTACTCTGTACTATATCTCTCTGTGCTTACATTTCATGGAGAGCTGTATATATTTGTGATATATTATCCCTTACTATGAACTGTTTTAAAAAAGGACAAGGACAAGGAGGAGGAAAGAAAATCCTACTGTTCTATTTGTCTCTAAAATGCAAATTGGTTTTTGAAACAAAATAAAATTAAATCAATTTAAAGTTTGGGAACATAAAATTTGTAATGAAAAACCTCTCTGGGAAATAAATATGATTGGGGTTGATAATTGAAAATGCTTGGTGAAAACTACCTACAGCTAAAATATCTTTCCTGCTGTTGGGAAAGCTAAGCAAAGCTATGCAAAGATGGAAAAGTAGCACTTAAAAACACAACTATATATGCAAAGAAATGTGAATGGAATTTAATTGAATTAACCATGAACAGAGAACGTAGGCAAGAGATGAAACTTTTCAGGCTTAAAACCTCAGTGAATTAAGAAGCTGAGTAGATGTAAATGGAATTCACCAGTGAGTATATTCCCAACGCCACTGAAGAAGGTGCAGGTGGTAGCAAATGGAGTCTTCTAGCATCTGGCATTTCTACTAAAATATTGCCCAAAGAAATTTAACATTAGGGAAAGATAAGTTCATATAATATACCCATTGGGAAATATACACTTAAATGATGTTAAAAGTAGGTGCATAAAAAGGAAGAGTGCATTAATGATAAATACACTTTTTAAAAGCATACATTCAGAAAAATTGGATCCCAAACCCTGTATATTAGCAAAACTTACATATAAAGCTATAGCTCTTTAAGAAAAGTTGTAAAACACAAAAAATATGGATTTTCTAAGAAAATGAGGAGGAGGAGGAGGGGGAAAGGAGGGGGAGGGGGAGGAAGATTAACATTTTTAAACAAAGTCAAGTCTTCTTTAAGACAAATTCACCTTGATTCTTGAGTTGCAATACTGGAATGCTCTGTGCAGTTCTGGTTGTCACAATAGAAGGTTGCTGAGGAATTGGAAAAAGTACAGAAAAGAGTGATGAAGATGGTGAGGGTTTTGGAAGCAAAGACTTATAAGAAATGTTTAAAGGAACTGTGTATGGTTATCTTGAGAAGGCTAAGGAGAGATATGATAACACTGTTTAAATACTTGAAGAGCTGAAACAGATAAGAGTGGGTGGATTTATCCTCCATAGCTCCCAAGGGTAGAAAAGAACCAATGGATGGAAAAATTACAGAGGGACTTCCAAACTTGCAATAAGGTGGCATTTCCTGACCATGAGAGCTATTAAGCTGTGGAATAGGCTGCCTCTTGCTCCTTCACTGAAGATTTACAAAGAACAGTTAGACAACCATTTGTTTGAGGTGCTATGAGAATTCCTGGGATTCCTGGCAGAGGGGCTGGGCTACAAGACCTCCAAGATCCCTCCCAATCCTGCAATTCTATGACTTCATGGACCCATCTATGTTACTTTATTGGCAAAAATATGGAAATGGTACTGCTTTCTTCTGAGATGATGATGATGATGATGATGATGATGACAATGACAACTTTATTTCTCAGCCTAGTGCACAGACTTAGCATTTTCTGGTAGTCTTTTATTCAAGAACAGCACTAAACAAGTCTGAGCCTGCTTAGATTGGCTTAGTGATAGGGCATAATGTATAAGGTCCTATAGTAGTATCACATACAGATTTCAAGTGATCTATGCATCTCTGCTGAAAGATAGAGCCTAGGGTTGGAGACTTGCACAATAGAAATTCAGAACAGTCTGCCAGTTGGCCTTTCTTCAGCAGCTGGAGGTATAATCTCCCTCCCACACAATAGTTGCAGGTGGAAGAAACATCAGTGTTATGAACATGAGACGAGAGAAAGGAAAATAATATTTATACAGATATTCATTGAGGGTCATTGGATATAGGAAAAGAGGTTCTGGGAAAATAACATGGCGGGATGTTTATCACTGCCAGTGTTGTCAACAGCTATCCAGCAGAAGCAAATGTTTAATTGCACAGCTGGTCTTTTCAAACAAATTCATGAAAGAGTAACTAGCTTTTATAAGGTCAGTTCCTTGCTGTCCAAATGAGATGAAATTTGTCTGCTTTCCACTAACAGAATAAAAGTCCCAAATATTATCATGCTCTTGAAATGACCAGGAAACAGAACTCAGGATGGACTATGCAAATGAGAAAGCAGAACTGATTTTTAATGGCCAGAATTCAGAATACAGGAAGTTGCTTAATATTGAAGAAGAACATTGATCTGTGGATCTCAGTGTTGACTGCCAATAGCTCTGAGGGTTCTGGCAAAGATTCTTTCTAGTCCTATGTGCAGATAGTAAAGATTCAATTTGGGTCTTGCAAGCAAAGACAGTGCTTTCCCACTAAGTTACTAGCTAGCTCATAAAGGGAAAGAAATGTGTTGAACATTTACCCCAGTGTTTATTTGTTGACAAGTACTGGGCTAAATTTTCAAATTTGCAAAAGTTCAATCTGACATTTCTATCTATGCTTCTATTCAGAATAAGAACAGTGGCAAACACATTAAGGGGAGGATGTCAGAGCTTACGCATTTCTCTAGATCATTGCTATTGTAAGATGACCTCTTGGATTCCAAATTTAATACTGAATTTCTTTAAAGTTTTCCTTTTCTATAGTGAATAACAACTTCATTGTGAGCCAGCCTTGTCCAACGAGCTATGTACCTTATCAATCATGTAAAGCACATGTGTAGAAATGTGGGATTTTCAGGTTAATTTACTTGATCTGTATTACGAGAACTAAATGTCAGATTGGAATACCGCTATCCTTCAGATTTTTCATTTCTTCAATTATGTAATAAAATTGGGGGCTCAGAAAAAAATTTATTAAAAAAAGTCCCCTCTCACCCCAATGGGTGATATGTGTCTTCCTCAATCTCAGGTCCTCTACCAGAGTCCTGGGAATTTGAGGGTTCTCCACAGTATCTTAGCAGTTCCTAGCACTATATATATGTACATATACATATACTTTGCAGTGTAAATGATGTTTAGAAACCCATAGATTAGGAAGAATCGTCTTAGCTATATTTTTAAAATATATTCAAATGTAAATGCTAAGGTGTGTATATATATTTAAATCCTTAGATTAATGCAGAAATAGAATGTAATGATACTATGAATAAATGTAGGCAAAGGGAACAAATACTGGAAATAAAACATGTTCATATGCAGCTTTTTCTCTGATCCTGATTCAGCTTTATTTCTTACAAAGGATGACTGTTTGAAACTGTTTGCTTCAAAGTTTATTTTGGTCAAAGACCAGTATACCACAAAACAATCGACAAACTATTTAAAAATAGAAGAGAAAAGTAGAAGAGAAAGTGATATGAAACAAAAGCTGAAAGGATAAAACATAATATTTTACCACCATTGTTACGAGTATAAAATGTGGCTCCAAAGCTGTGAAACAGAGTATGATTTGCCTTAAGTACTTAACAGTAGTTACTTAAAACTAATTCTGTGACAGAAGTAGGCAAAAAGTAAAATCTATCTATGTATAGACTGATTCGAAGTTATTCAAGGGTGCTACAGTTTTGTGAAATTAAGTAATGTAGGGGTTAGTTTACTTGGAACTTATTCTGCTGGCAGTATAATGAATGGTGGTACCTCGGGTTATGAACTTAATCCGTTCCATGACTCTGATCGCAACTCGAGTTGGTCGCAATGCGAGGTAAATTTTCCCATAAGGTTCAATGTAAATACGGTTAATCCGTTCCACCCTCCGAATTTGGTCGCACCACAAGGCAAATTTCCCCATAAGGTTCAATGTAAAGCCTTATTCTTGCCAAGCCTGCTCTGCATTTTCTTTGGAGCCATGCTGACAAGCACACCAAAAACCTTCCAAACACCACAAAACACGCCACAAGCCTCACCGAACGTCTCCTTGCTACCGCGATCTCGCCCACAGGAAGCCGCGACCGCGTGGCAGCAGGGCAAATGGCCGCGGATCCGGTTTGTAGCTTGAGGCGGAGTTCGCATATCGAGGTAAATTTTTGGGGCCGGAGCTGGTCGTTTCTCGAAAAATTTGTAAGGAGGGGTGTTCGTAACCCGAGGTACCACTGTATTTGGTAGCATCCAGGGAAATAGAGTATATCTGATCTCAAGGAAGGCATCAGAATGGCTTGGGTATTTTACCAGATAAGGGGAAATCAAATGGATTCTAATATCCCTATAAAAACAGCAGTACAATAAAATGTGGGCAATAAATGTTATGGCACCTGTATTTAAATCCTATTGCTGCTGTTTTGCTAGATACTGTCCAGCCCCAGGTTTTCACAGGAGTGGACTTTGCTTGGTAGGTTTTAAAAGCTTTATTTTAGTGAAATCAGCATCTTGCATTTTCTCTCTTAATCATGCAAACCTTATGTACCAAGAAACCTTACTTGACCAATTGACAAAAGGGGACAGGAAGTCCAGAAGAGCTCTCTAAAATGATCTTCGATGGAGTGTAAGATGGGACTTCAAACTCCTCCTTTCTTCAGCTCTCTTTTTATAGGCAATGCTGGATTACTTCATTGTTGTATTTTAAGTTGCAGTTGATTGATGATTTTTCATCAGTCTCTCCAGGTTCTTTATTTTTGAAAGCAACTTTAGGATATTCCTGTTTATGCCCATTCCATGACCATGCTGTAATCCCAGGAAGTACAAGAAACTTGTTGGAATGATGGATTCAAGAGTTCTGTATCTCTTCACAGCCTGGTATATCTTGGAATGTCTCTGAACATATTGTGCTTAGGTGTGCACAATCATATTTACTTTTAATAACTACAACTCTTTCATCCTTCAGTGTCTGTCCATTAACTTATCCTCTAACACAACCATTCCAATAAAACATCTTCCCTGCTGTTTTCAAATTTGAGTTATACCACAATGTCAGTTTCCCATTTGATTCAGGATCAAAATGTAACCACTTTCTTTTTAATAATCAGATATGCCTAGCAGTTTTCAAAGCAGGAAATGAAGATCCCAGAATCTTAACTCTAACCCTAATCCAGTGAAAAAAAGATGGCGGAAACCATGCTTCCTTAGAACACACTACATAAATTCAGTCTGGACCAAATAAAATGCCTTTTCAGAATCTGGCAGGAAGGGGTCTTATGAAAGTAAAATCTGCTGTTCTGTTTTCAAGATCCAGCACAGAAGCAAGAAATCCATGCATTTCAAATTTTTAATTTTGCAAAAAACACTATAAAATTCTCTTCAAACAAAGCCTTTGAAGAAATGAATATGTCTGTCAACTGACTTCACAGTCTCATGGACTGAGCCCAAACTTTTGATCAATGAGTCAATGAAAACAGATTTATTTGGACTTTGATAAATCAATATACTATTTTGTAAAACAAGAAAAAAAAATTATTTTCTTCATGGGGATTACAAAATTAATTTTGAAATGTAATGCATCAGATAATCTGCAGGTTTATGTCTCTCCTTTCCCTTTGTAAATAGGATGTTCTGAGGGGAACTACATTGTTTTTCAACAGACACTGTGCTCTGACTTACTGTTTTATAGGATTTTGCTTGACATAAATGCAGTAAATTTTGAACAGATGGCTTGAGGACAGAGGGGCATAAACATTGATTTGACACTCATTCATTTTGGATACGGGACTGCTGGCAATCTCATGCTGGAAGCTGATCCT
Organism: Liasis olivaceus; assembly: GCA_030867105.1. NCBI lineage: Eukaryota > Metazoa > Chordata > Lepidosauria > Squamata > Pythonidae > Liasis > Liasis olivaceus. The sequence goes on from CM061359.1 coordinate 15,468,121, forward strand.
CATTCAGAATGTTCTTCTTTGCTTCCATTGAGAAGATGGCTACAGCAGAAATTTCCTTCTGAGCTGTGAAATAAGCATTCCACACTCTCTGTGTAAGTCTGTAGAAGCACTGGGACTGCCAAAGATAACTTATTATCTCTTAAAATGGTTCTGTTTCTTGGGGTGTTATTTGGAACTTTGTATTAGAAAGTCAAGTAGAGGACATGGGCTACTGAACTGTCTGCAGGGAATTGAGCAGGTCTCCACTGTTAAATATTTCTATAAACTGTAAAATCTGCAAACCCAATGAAAGGATTATTGTTCAATCTGTACATTTATCAAATCGGACAATAGATCAGCCTAATGTTTTAAACAGTTTCAGTATAACCCAAAGTGCTAGAATGCTACCAAGTATTCATCTCCAGAAGAGTCAGTGATGTTGCAGTGGTGTGTAACCAAAAATACATCCCCAGATTTCATATTTTCTGATACCTATTATTTAAGTCTTGCAGTGCTTCTTGAAATGTTATTAAACTGGCTGGATTTGGATGAGGATGGCTTTAATACAATAGCTAACTTACTTGGGTGTAGAAATTAAGATGAGAATCCAAGTTTCTACACCCAGGCAAGTTAGATATTGTACATGGCTGAGAATATAATTGGAAGGTTATATAAATTCCTTTATTCTCAAGGGCAATTGAAAAGAAAATGGAATATATGAAAACTCCTGATGACCTGTTTTCAGCCTAAATAACTCTGTAAATACATACTGTGCAGCTTTGATCATAGCTGTATAACAAAACTCTATTTTGCTTTTTTATTTGATTATCCCTACATAGTCTGTCAAGTCTCTCCATGGCCCTGAGAAGCACAGCTATAAGATGGGAATAAGATACCTTTACGACTATAATACTTAACCAACATTTCCCATTCCATTTTGATGTTTGCTTATGGGTGATAATACATACGTGATTGGGTTGGAGGGCATTTCAACGATTTTCCATACATGCGGGGAGACCAAGATGCATCTCGGAATGAAATGACTTCATAATGCTGATGATGACAGTAGTTATTTCTCACATGGACCTTACCCTTAAATAGCCTTGGAAACTTGGGAGATATTAATAAGAATGCAAGATCTGACAAGTGCAATCTCAAGAAAATTCCCAAATAATGATAGTTACTATTAAGAGCTATATAGACCTTTGTTGACATTTAAAACAAAACAAAACAAAACCTTGGTAGAGGAAAATCCAGTATCTTTAACACTATAGTCTAGTTTAGGAATAGGGAACATCTCACACGCATACTCTCAGCATCTGTTTTGTACTCCCCACAGGGCACTCTCATATGGCACCTCTGAAATTTGATGTCAAATCCACAATATTCCACTTTTGTTTTGTGTATGTGTGTGCATCCCAGCTTCTCTATTTTATAACTCTATTTCTATCATATCAAAGCATTTTCTAGGTACATTAAAATTCTCAGTCTGGAATGTCACATATCTCTCCCAGTTCAAACTTCTTATGTCTGTTTTCCCAACTGACAGGCTATCTCTTTCTGCATACCTGTTCAATCCACTATGCCCCAAGAATAAAGAAAAATCCTGTCTAGTTTACTTAGTCATGCCAAATTCTCCAGTCTCCATCAATATCTTTTCTATTAGGAAGGGAGGGAGGGAAGAGAGAGAGAGAGAGAGATGAAGAACCATAAGATCTACTGGAATGGGCCTGGTTATTTGGGTAGAGTGGGGGTGAGTGCAGGGAGGAATTTATGGCATTGAACATCTGTAATTTGCTACCAAATTTCAGCAGCATGATCTTAGAGTACAAAATTGATTCTGGAGTACACATGTGTTTCTACAGGGATAACCATGTGGCTTATTTTTTATATTTTCCACACACATACAGACACAAAAACAAATAAAACACTGTTAAATTCTTTAAGTAAGTCTACAGAAAGTAGAGTAGACTTAAGCAATGAAGAGGCAGAGGATGAATCTGTTGGCAGCTTCTCTCTTAAAAGGCCTATCAGCCCGTGGCAAGAAACCTGAGAAGCAACATTTCAGATCGTCCACGTAAATGAAGGTTAGAAACCTATCTTGCAGTTTTCAACATTCTGCTGTACTTCAAGATTAGTATTAAGGTAACCTTCCTGACCCCTTCATGGATCACTGCCTTGTCGTGGCAAAGGGGCTTGTGTAACTCAGTGAAGCCATGAGCTATACCGTGCAGGGCCACCCAAGACGGACAGGTCATGACAGAGAGTTCTGACAAAATGTGGTCCACTGGAGAAGGAAATGGCAACCCACTCCAGTATCCTTGCCAAGAAAACCCCATGGACAATGTTAAAAGGCTAAAAGATATGACGCCGGAAGATGAGCCCCTCAGGTCGGAAGGTGTCCAATATGCTACTGGGGAAGAGCGGAGGGCAATTCCAAGTAGCTCCAGAAAGAGTGAAGCGGCTGGGCCAAAGCCGAAAGGACGTTCAGCTGTGGATGTATCTGGAAGCGAAAAGAAGGTCCGATGCTGTAAAGAACAATATTGTATAGGTACGTGGAATGTAAGATCCATGAACCAAGGCAAGCTGGATGTGGTCAAACATGAGATGACAAGACTGAACGTCGACATCTTGGGAGTCAGCGAATTGAAATGGACGGGAATGGGTGAATTTAATTCAGGTGACCACTATATCTACTACTGTGGGCAAGAAACCCTTAGAAGAAATGGAGTTGCACTCATAGTCAATAAGAGAGTGGGAAAGGCAGTAATGGGGTACAACCTCAAAAACGACAGAATGATCTCAGTGCGTATCCAAGGAAAACCATTCAACATCACGGTAATCCAAGTCTATGCCCCAACCACTGATGCCGAAGAAGCTGAAGTTGACCGGTTCTATGAAGACCTACAAGACCTTCTAGAACTAGCACCAAAAAAAGATGTCCTTTTCATCATAGGGGATTGGAATGCTAAAGTAGGAAGTCAAGGAGTAATCGGAATAACAGGCAAGTTTGGCCTTGGAGTACAAAATGAAGCAGGGCAAAGGCTAATAGAGTTCTGTCAAGAGAACAAGCTAGTCATAGCAAACACCCTTTTCCAACAACACAAGAGACGACTCTACACATGGACATCACCAGATGGTCAATACCGAAACCAGATTGATTACATACTTTGCAGCCAAAGATGGAGAAGCTCTATACAGATGGCAAAAACAAGACCAGGAGCTGACTGTGGCTCAGATCATGAGCTTCTTACTGCAAAATTTAGGCTTAAATTGAAGAACGTAGGGAAAACCACTAGACCACTCAGGTATGACTTAGATCATATTCCATGTGAGTACACAGTGAAGGTGATGAATAGATTTAGAGGATTAGATTTGGTAGACAGAGTGCCTGAAGAACTATGGACGGAGGTCTGTAACATTGTACAAGAGGCAGCAACTAAAACCATCCCAAAGAAAAAGAAATGCAAGAAAGCAAAATGGCTGTCTGATGAGGCTTTACAAATAGCTGTGGAAAGAAGGAATGCGAAAAGCAAGGGTGAAAGGGAAAGATATAAGCAACTGAATGCAGATTTCCAGAGAATAGCAAGGAGAGATAAGAAGGCCTTCTTAAATGAACAATGCAAAGAAATAGAAGAAAACAATAGAATGGGGAAGACTAGAGATCTCTTCAAGAAAATTGGAGATATCAAAGGAACGTTTAGGGCAAAGATGGGCATGATAAAGGACAAAAAAGGCAGGGACCTAACAGAAGCAGAAGAGATTAAGAAGAGGTGGCAAGAATACACAGAAGAACTATACAAGAAAGATCTTAATGTCCCTGATGTCCATGCTGGTGTGGTCACTGACCCTGAGCCAGACATCCTAGAGAGTGAAGTCAAGTGGGCCTTAGGAAGCATTGCTAACAACAAAGCTAGTGGAGATGACAGTATTCCAGCTGAGTTATTTAAAATACTAAAAGACGATGCTGTTAAAGTGCTGCACTCAATATGCCAGCAAGTTTGGAAAACGCAACAGTGGCCACGGGATTGGAAAAGGTCAGTTTACGTTCCAATTCCAAAGAAGGGCAATGCCAAAGAATGCTCAAACTATCGCACAATTGCACTCATTTCACATGCTAGCAAGGTTATGCTCAAAATCCTACAAGCTAGGCTTCAGCAGTACGTGAACCGAGAACTACCGGATGTACAAGCTGGGTTTCGAAGAGGCAGAGGAACTAGAGATCAAATTGCCAACATTCGCTGGATCATGGAGAAAGCACGAGAGTTCCAGAAAAGCATCTACTTCTGCTTCATTGACTATGCAAAAGCCTTTGATTGTGTGGATCACAACAAACTGTGGCAAATTCTTAAAGAGATGGGGATACCAGACCACCTTACCTGTCTCCTGAGAAATCTGTATGCAGGCCAAGAAGCAACAGTTAGAACCGGTCATGGAACAACCGATTGGTTCAAAATAGGGAAAGGAGTACGACAAGGCTGTATACTGTCACCCTGCTTATTTAACCTATATGCAGAGTACATCATGAGAAATGCCAGGCTGGAAGAATCACAAGCCGGAATTAAGATTGCAGGGAGAAACATCAATAACCTCAGATATGCAGACGATACCACCCTAATGGCAGAAAGTGAAGAAGAACTAAAGAGCCTCTTGATGAGGGTGAAAGAGGAGAGTGCGAAAGCTGGCTTGAAACTCAACATTAAAAAAACTAAGATCATGGCATCTGAACCCATCAATCCCTGGCAAATAGAAGGGGTAGAAATGGAAGCAGTAACAGACTTCATTTATTTGGGCTCCAAGATCACCACAGACGGAGACTGCAGCCATGAAATTAAAAGACGCTTGCTCCTTGGGAGGAAAGCTATGGCAAACCTAGATAGCATATTAAAAAGCAGAGACGTCACCTTGCCGACAAAGATCCGCATAGTCAAAGCTATGGTTTTTCCAGTAGTAATGTATGGCTGTGAGAGCTGGACCATAAAGAAGGCTGAACGCCGAAGAATTGATGCCTTTGAACTGTGGTGCTGGAGAAGACTCTTAAGAGTCCCCTGGACTGCTAGGAGGTCAAACCAGTCAATCTTAAAGGAAATCAACTCTGATTGCTCATTGGAAGGATTGATAATGAAGCTCAAGCTCAGATACTTTGGTCACCTAATGCGAAGAGAGGACTCTTTGGAAAAGACCCTGATGCTGGGAAAGATGGAAGGCAAAAGGAGAAGAGGACGGCAGAGGATGAGATGGCTAGATAGCATCACTGAAGCAATGAGCATGAAATTGAGCAAACTGAGGGAGGCAGTGAAAGATAGGAAGGCCTGGCGCAATATGGTTCATGGGGTCACGAAGAGTCGGACACGACTTTACGACTAAACAACAACAACAAACCTTCCTGAAGTCTTTGTAATTCTTGCTTCCTTGCTTTTGCCCAGTTCTGTGGGGCTTGACAAAAAATCAAGATGGTGCCTTTACAGAAGTTAATTGGTGTATGGCATCTTTGTCCATTTGATAAACTTCAGCCAATTGGATTACCAGTTTGAATAATGCTACAATATTAATGGGAGGACAGAGTCCTCAATCTTACCTGAAGGCAGCCAGCTAATATATGAGATGCAATTTGATCCCTGTGGCACACACACACTGCTCTCCAAAAGAAGGGAAGGGCCTGGTACTCAGAGATAATATCTGGGGACTTCTACTGCTGTACCTAGCATCTGCCACTTGAGCTAACTGCCCATCTTTGCCTTATATAAGATGTAAGAAATGAAGCTGCCAAAGCAGGAACCAGCAAATGCCAGGCTAGAGAGAGAGAGAGAGAGAGGTGTTACATCAACACAGAGCAGCTTCATTTGCTGCCCTTGAGAGGCACTTAAAGGAACCTTGGACTGTTCCAAGTTACTTAGAAAGGAGGAAAAGGCCCAGAATTAAAACTTTGGAACACATTTGCAGATAGATAGATAGATAGATAGATAGATAGATAGATAGATAGATAGATAGATAGATAGACAGACAGACAGACAGACAGACAGACAGACAGACAGACGTAAGCAGACATCTGTGTAGCATAAAAATTAGAGTCATGTGCTGAGCAAGGCAGATCCCTAATAAGGAATTAGTATTTGGACAGCCAAGATTTTCAGCTGTGCCTATGTAAAGCCTGACATCTGAGCCTTGATCACTGGACACCTGCTGATCATTATGCCTATATGATTTCACCCTCACCCATTATCTTAATACAGTTTGTTAATTTGGAAAATTAGGGTTGGATATTTCAAGCAAGTTTTTCCTTATGTGCAAAATTATTCTTTCATATTATGCACTTGGACTTACAGGAGGTAAGGGGAGAACAAGCAGAACTCAAGGATGAATGAGAAATACAATCTGCTCCCCTTGTTGCTAGTAATATAATTCAGAACTCTTGGGTTTCCTCGTATTTAAGAATTAGATTAATTAAAAGATGATAGGGGCATTGACTACATTTTGTGGTATACAGAAAGGAACAAGGCAAGGATATCCACTTTCACCATCGTTATTCATTCTTGCACTGGAATTTTTGAGTAGAGATATAAGACAAATGAGAGGACTGCTGGAGTGCAGTTTAAAAAAGAAGTATACAAACTAAGAGTATTTGCTGATGACTTGGTTTTAATTCTGGAAAAACTCATGGGAGGAGCAGAAATATTATTGGAAAAATTAGAGCAATTTGGTGCATTGGCTGGATTTAAAATTAATAATGAAAAAAATGAAGATGTTAAAAAATATGAGGATGGAAGATCAAAGAGAATTGACAGAAAAAACAGTCTTCAGACTGAGAAAAAAGTAAATATCTAGGTATTGCTATGACTAACATGAACAATACGTTATTTCAAAATAATTATGTTAAATTATAGAACGAAATTAAGAAATATATGTTAAGATGGGAAAAGTTACAATTATCATTGCTGGAAAGAATTTCTGTGATAAAAATGAATGTATTATTTATTTATTTATTCTTTCATTCATTCAATTTATATGGCTGCCGATCTCAAACAAGTGACTCTGGGGGGCGAACAATCATAAAATCAAGTAAAACCAAATAACAAACACAGTACAAAAGAAAATTAAATAAATACAGCAGCTGAGAAAATTATAATACATAGATGTTAACATAACCAGGAAACAGGGCTCTTAACACACTTGGGATCCCAGGCCTGGGCACATAACCAGGTCTTCAAGGCCTTACGAAAGGCTAACAGGGTCGGGGCCTTCCTAATCCCTGGAGGGGGAATGTTCCAGAAGGGAGTGCTATGGCAGAAAAAGTATGCCTCCTAGCCCCACCATCCCTTGGCTAATGGGACCTGGAGCATGCCCATCTTGCCGGACCGGATAGGACGGGTAGAAACAACTGGGAGAAGATGATTCCTCAGGTAACCTGGTATTACCTAAAATGATGTTTCTTTTTCAGATAATACCCGTTTTGAGAAATGATGCACCTTTTAAACAATGGCAAAAATATATATGTAGATTTATATGGCAGGGAAAGAAACCAAGGGTTAAATATAAAATTCTCCATGATGCAAAGAAAAGGGAAAGACTGGGATTGCATGATCTCAGATTGTATTTTGCAGCCTGTTGTTTAGTTTGGATGAAAGAATGGCTCTTGCTGAGAAAAGAGAATGTTGGGACTAGAAGCGCACAACCTGAGGTTTGGGTGGCATGGCTTTTTATGGCCCAGTAAAGTCAAAGTTAATGTAGATTTTAAAAATCATTATGTTAGTAGTACCATATTAAGAATATGGAATAAAAATGGAGCCAGGCTGTGTCCGAAAATATTTTTACTGGATTCAGCACAAGAAGCATTTTATAGAAAAGAGACAGTGGGCAAAGAGAAATGCCTAACATATCAAGATTTGTTAGTATAGGAAAATGGAGACTTTAAGATGAAATCAAGAGAAAAATTGACTACAGAGCGATTTAGTTTTCAATGGTTTTCATATGTACAATTAAGAGAAAAATTTAATATAGATAAAAAAGCACCAGGAATAGAATATTATAAAATGGAATTTGAAAATGAATTTTGCACAGTGATGAACATGTGATTCCCAAAATGTATAAACTTTTGTTAAGATTTGAAGTGGAAGAAGTTCAAGTTGGAGTGTATGCTAAAATGGGCTAAGAACTTTGGTTATAACATTCAAATGGATCAATGGGGAGGGGGGGAGTGGTTAAAAGGTTTCAAATTCACAGTGACTTACAATTTAAAAGAGAATGTTTATAAAACGATGTACCATTGGTATATGTGACCAGAGGAATTGTCTAAGAAGTATAAAGGTACTTCTAATTATTGTTGGAAATGTGAAAAGCATGAAGGGACATTTTATCATGCATGGTAGGCATATGAACAAGTGAGAAAGTACTGGACAGAAATACATACAACGTTGCAACACATTTTAAAAATTAATATTCAGAGGAAACCAGAACTTTTTTTTTATTAGGATTTATGGATACCCAGTTAGAAAGGACTCGTGGGCAATTGGTTTTATATATGGTAACTGCAGCAAGGCTACTATATGCACAGAGATGGAAAAATACAGAAATACCCACAATGGAAGAGTGGACTGTGAAGATGGCAGAATTTGCAGAAATGGCAAAACTGACTTGTTTGATTAGGGACAATACTATAAGTACTTTTACAAAAGATTGGAAGCCTTTTATGGACTTTTTGCTGAAAATGGACAAAAATGAACTGTTGATATCTGGATTTGCTGATGAAAAAGGGTTAAATATGGGAAGAAGGGAACTATATAATGTAATTCTAAAGGGAGAGAATTGGTAAAAGTTGGTAACTGATGTTGAGAAGATCAGAAGCTGCTCCTTTAACTTTCTTTTTCCTTTTTCTTTCTTCATCTGTGCTGTTTCTAGCACTTTTATCTTTTTTTCTCTTTCCTTTTCTCTATTTTTTCTTGTTTATCTTTTAATGATGTAAAAACTCTCAATACAAATTATATTTTTAAAAAAAAGATAATAGGAGCAAAGAACAATATTGTAGGTTTATTCTGATTCTAGGTAGCTAGGTGTTTCTTCTTGATGCCCAACCACAGAAGAATGTTGAATCAGTACGTGTAACCTTTGGCATTTGTTTCATTTATCAAATATGACTCCATTTGGTTCAGGTGTTTTTTAATGCAGTATGAAATGAATGTGGACTCCTGTACTTTGGGCTTATTTGATGGTGAGTGCTTTTCATTCATGGTATTCAACTGTACATAATGGAAAAGCTGTTAAAAAATTATCCAGCCTTCACCAGAGTGCTAGGGCTAATAAAATAATACATAACTTTTAAGCAAATACATTTCAGGATCTGTATCTCCTTGTTCTGAAGTCTATGTGTAGACAGTGTAGGCGGAGATAGTGGGGAAACCATACATTTAAGCTGCATTCTCTTCAAATGCCTTTCAGTCATCACGTCTTTGTAAGAACAATAATAGTCCTTTGCTCCTTTCTACAATGATCTGTTCATTGGCATAGGGTCTTGTTATCTGAAGACATTGGCTGTTATTGTTCAGTGCAAATAGCCAGATACACCTGTGGTATTATGAACTGCAGGAGGTTCAGGCGGCCAAAATCTCCCACATCTGTTTTAATTATGTTATACGTACATCAATTGTTCCCAAGGAAAGGGGGAAGGGGAAGCAAAGAAAGGCATATTTTAAAAAGAAATGAACATTTGATTCCTAGCCATTGAGGTAGGTATTGCATAAACATTTGTGTCAGGAGACTATTAACTTCCAGACAAGCAAGCTGGTAGGACATAAGCGTTAAGTGATGAAGTCAGTAAATGAGGAATCTATAAACCACGTCAGCCCAACCCATTAGACAGAGGGATACAATTGCCTTAAGTAGCAGACCAGGCACTGTTCTAACCCATATCTGACAAACTTATGGCCATCAAGCTGGGCAATGTCATCTATCTATACATGGAGGGTCTCCAGTGGGTACAATCATTTATATTTTGCTCCTTTCATAGAACTAGTGAGAGGATGGTCATGTTTGTTAGGCACATGAAATGCCACAGTAGATGACTAGAAGGTTTTATATATTGAGAAACTGAGAAGCTACTATACAATTTATACAATACACACATAGTGGAACACAGCAAACTGCCTTAAGCTAAGTCAGATGAATCACCATTCATTCTACTTCAGTATTCACTAGAGTGATGGGACATGGTTTTCCATGGTATTAGAGAAGTATGTTTCCAGCCTGTTTATAGACATCATTGAATTATATATTGATTTCATACAAAGCAGTGAACTATGCTTCTTGCCTCCAGGAATTCTAAGCGTAAGTATATTTTCTTAAATTAAGAGCAAAACAAAACAAAGTCATCTGGGGTTTCGTTGTTCATACAAGTGAAGACAAAGACCAGTGTAGAAAGAAGCTACTAATATCTTTGGAATCTTCCCAGAATCCAAACAGAAGAGCCTATGAAAGAATGTGGGTTAAATAATCAGATGGGTGCATAATAATTTCATTAACATCTTGTTGTTGTTCAGTCGTTAAGTCATGTCCAACTCTTCATGACCTCATGAACCACATCGCACCAGGCCTTCCTGTCCTTCACTGCCTCCCTGAGTTTGCTCAGTTTCATGCTCATTGCTTCAGTGATGCTATCTAACCATCTCATCTTCTGCCGTCCCCTTCTCCTTTTGCCTTCAATCTTTCCCAGCATCAGGGTCTTTTCCAAAGAGTCCTCTCTTCGCATTAGGTGACCAAAGTATCTGAGCTTGAGCTTCATTATCAATCCTTCCAATGAGCAATCAGAGTTGATTTCCTTTAAGATTGACTGGTTTGACCTCCTAGCAGTCCAGGGGACTCTCAAGAGTCTTCTCCAGCACCACAGTTCAAAGGCATCAATTCTTCGGTGCTCAGCCTTCTTTATGGTCCAGCTCTCACAGCCATACATTACTACTGGAAAAACCAGAGCTTTGATTATGCAGATATTTGTCGGCAAGGTGATTTCTCTGCTTTTTAATATGCTATCTAGGTTTGCCATAACTTTCCTCCCAAGGAGCAAGTGTCTTTTAATTTCATGGCTGCAGTTTCCATCTGCGGTGATCTTGGAGCCCAAATAAATGAAGTCTGTTACTGCTTCCATTTCTACCCCTTCTATTTGCCAGGAATTGATGGGTCCAGATGCCATGATATTGGTTTTTTTTAATGTTGAGTTTCAAGCTAGCTTTTGCACTCTCCTCTTTCACCCTCATCAAGAGGCTCTTTAGTTCTTCTTCGCTTTCTGCTATTAGACCCCATAAGGAAAACCATGCTCCATAAGCCATATGTGACTCTTAGCCACTCTGCTTATACCTGCATAACTCCTGAGAACTCCATTCACTTTTTGACTCTGTCTACCTGATCATCCCTTGGTGGGGAATAGGTGTAATAGTTTCTTAGTGTAATAAGATATGGAGAAATAAAAGACTGAAGCAGAATCACTGGAAAGGAGCAAGGAGTTACTTCCCTCCCCATTAGCCTACCCAAGGTCCATTAGTGACTGTATATGAACATGCATGTTAGAGTGTATTTGTTTGAATAGAAGCAATGATGTGTACAGTATGTGCACCAGATGCAGTCACTGGGCTGAAAATAAGTATCAGATCATAAGCTAAATTGACTGATCACCAGCTATCTGTTAATGATGAAGAACAATTCCATTTGCACATGCTATTTGCTTTTCAGAATGAAAGAAAAAGAAAGGAACAGAATCTTTGCAATGTTTCAAAGTATTTTAACCAGCAATCAATTAGAAAGGTCTATATGAGAAACCTGACAATTCCACTCTGTGTTATAGATGTCCTTTCCAAGAGGACACTCCAGTGGGGACTTGAAAATTCTTGAAACCCCAATGATATTTGTAAGTGTAAGAAATGTCACGTCGCCTGTCCCAATCCTCTAGAGACAGATTTGACTCATCATTGTTACAGAATGAAAAATTTAAGAAAATCCCAAGAGGCGAATTTTCTTATTTTATTCAAATGAAGCTTCCATCTGAAGGCACATATGCTACCATATGGGATCCATTTCAAGCATTCATTAGCAGAAGAATAATTAGCCCTGTATCATACAAAGCAGAAAAGAACAGGCCCAGAGGATAATTGCTTTAGAAACAGAAAGAAAAGACCTTGAAACCAAATTTGCAAGGAACAAGCTTGTTTAAAAAAAAAAAAGGAGGGGGAAAGGGGGGAAAAGATGTTTTTGTTAAAACGTTTAGTTCATTTTTTCCCCTTGCTTGTCAAGTGTGCCCAGTTTTATGGAAGTTGCCATGACACTTGAACACGGAAAACATTTTTATTTGTTTGTTTTTACAGACAACCCAAAAGACCCAGTGCTTGCTTTTTTGTTGGTAATCCAACCCCCTAAGGAATGTAAACTTCCAGTACTGATTAAATTAATCCTTTCCTATTGTTTGACCTATAGTATTATGCAAATTCTCACATAGCTAAGTCAGAAAACAGACCTCACCCTGTGTGCATACCACATTATTTTTAGTTTGTAATAATGATTCATTAGAACGTCCAGCTAAGTAGAACATTGAAGAAGAATCCCAGCAGTCCTCAGGTTCCATGGTGTGTTCCATTTAGACAAGGAACATTTCATGCCAGGTCCCTCTACACCTGTCCAGTAGTTTCTAATTTGTCTGAAATATTACCAAACCAAGTGTGGAATTCCTTAATAACTTCAACTTCTGTTGGATATCTTTGGTTAGTCTGGTTACCTTGCAGCCTAGCCTGTAACTCTCTGAGCAAGGGAACCAAGATTTATGACCAAATGGACAACATAAGGTGTATATGGGGCTAATACATGTGGGCTGAAGAACCCAGACATCCACTAGGTGGCAGAACAGAGGCAAAAAAACCCAACAACAACAAAAAACCTATAACTTGTCATCTGCCATCTGGTGTCACCCAGGCTCTTGTAGTCCAAATCTGTAAACCCAGTCAGTTTATGTATGCCGAAGTGTATCCACATTCCTCTGAAGCTTTAAATTAAATGTAATTTATTTCCCTAGCTCCTTAGTCAGTCAGTCAGTCAGTCAGTCAGTCAGTCAGTCAGTCAGTCAGTCAATGTGTTAAAATTTGGCCCCTGATGTGAGCTTCAACATCCAGGATATACCATTCCTTATGTAGGTTCTGACCTGTGGGATAGAGCAAGGCATGTCTGAACTCCCCTATTATTCCATTGGCCCTTGCCATGATGAATAATGTGGTGATGAAAGCTTGTAATGCAGACATCAGTTAATAACAATCTCTGTTATTTCAGTCATTTACCAAATGTTAAAATGTAATTACTGGAGATGAATGAAAAATACGTTATAAAAGCTCTTATTAGAGTTTGCCTTCCCTCTCAAAGTGATGAAAGCAATATTCAGCCATCGTGATTCCTGCCCCGTGCCCTTTTGTACGTGTGTGTGTGATGTCACAATGCACTTACAAGAGGGGCAGAGCCCCCCTTTCACGATCTGCCCCTTTGACTCCCTCTGTGGATGCTTCCACTACTGTTTGTGCATTTCCCACCAGAACGAATAGGGTTTAGCATGCTGAGTCTCACTCTACATTTTGTCTTAATTCAGACCGAGCAACACTGGGTGTAGTTTGAACTTCTGAATTGGAGTCCAAACTATTTCTTGCTATTGCTGCACATTCTTAGAAACATTTTGTTGTTGTTCAGTCGTTAAGTCGTGTCCGACTCTTCGTGACCCCATGAACCATATTGCGCCAGGCCTTCCTGTCCTTCACTGCCTCCCTGAGTTTGCTCAGTTTCATGCTCATTGCTTCAGTGATGCTATCTAACCATCTCATCCTCTGCCGTCCTCTTCTCCTTTTGCCTTCAATCTTTCCCAGCATCAGGGTCTTTTCCAAAGAGTCCTCTCTTCGCATTAGGTGACCAAAGTATCTGAGCTTGAGCTTCATTATCAATCCTTCCAATGAGCAATCAGGGTTGATTTCCTTTAAGATTGACTGGTTTGACCTCCTAGCAGTCCAGGGGACTCTTAAGAGTCTTCTCCAGCACCACAGTTCAAAGGCATCAATTCTTCGGCGTTCAGCCTTCTTTATGGTCCAGCTCTCACAGCCATACATTACTACTGGAAAAACCATAGCTTTGACTATGCGGATCTTTGTCGGCAAGGTGACGTCTCTGCTTTTTAATATGCTATCTAGGTTTGCCATAGCTTTCCTCCCAAGGAGCAAGCGTCTCTTAATTTCATGGCTGCAGTCTCCATCTGCGGTGATCTTCGAGCCCAAATAAATGAAGTCTGTTACTGCTTCCATTTCTACCCCTTCTATTTGCCAGGAATTGATGGGCCCAGATGCCATGATCTTAGTTTTTTTAATGTTGAGTTTCAAGCCAGCTTTTGCACTCTCCTCTTTCACCCTCATCAAGAGGCTCTTTAGTTCTTCTTCACTTTCTGCCATTAGGGTGGTATCATCTGCATATCTGAGGTTGTTGATATTTCTCCCTGCAATCTTTATTCCGGCTTTTGATTCTTCCAGCCTGGCATTTCTCATGATGTACTCTGCATATAGGTTAAATAAGCAGGGTGACAGTATACAGCCTTGTCGTACTCCTTTCCCTATTTTGAACCAATCGGTTGTTCCATGACCGGTTCTAACTGTTGCTTCTTGGCCCGCGTACAGATTTCTCAGGAGACAGGTAAGGTGGTCTGGTACCCCCATCTCTTTAAGAATTTGCCACAGTTTGTTGTGATCCACACAATCAAAGGCTTTTGCATAGTCAATGAAGCAGAAGTAGATGTTTTTCTGGAACTCTCGTGCTTTCTCCATGATCCAGCGTTAGAAACATTACTCCTTAGCAATATAGTGAGTATTAAATCTCTGACATTTGCTGACTCACCTCCAGTATAAACAAGATAATTACCTGGTTCACCTGCTGTAGCAAGAAGATCAATTATATAAACTAATTAGATCCTTGTTTAAAGAAGATGGGAACTTCCAGGTTTTTCATTATGAAGTCTACTTGTCTTAAAACACCACAGGAAAAGAAGGAAAACAGGACAGATAGAAGACAACATATGGAACAACAGTGATTAATCTTATTTCATCTTTTTCTGCTTTTCAATCACTCAGGAGAAGATCTAAAGAAATCAAACATTTTTCGTTCATTTTAGCAAGCTGGAAAGATTGATTTTCTTGCTTTACAGTCTAGATAACAACAACAACAACAACAACAAAAACCTGATTCGGACAGTGCAAAATTGTAGTACAGTGAAGTTTCCTTTAAGGAATTTGCTGTGGGTTGCATCATATTACATATTGTAGTTGGACAAGAGTATGAAGTGATGTCTGACATCTGTGAATAGATAATCCAAGACTTAAAATCACATTACAAATGTCTTTAACCACCTCACCCTTCCTAGATTAGACTTAGCTTTATTTTAATGAAATATTTTCTTATTATTATGGTATTATTATTGTTGTTGTATTTTATTATCTCTACTGTAAACAACCCAGAGTCAAATTGGACTGAGTTTTGTTTAGATTTCACAAATAAATATGTATTTAAGGAAGATGATTCAGGAAGATGGCTCACAAATGTGTTTATGAGACATAAGGGATTTGGTATCCATGTACTAATTCACTTCTACTTTATTTATGAATGATTCTGGAAATGTTTGCAAAAAACAAGGGTTATATTTCCATGCTGATGAGCTTATATGTTTGTTCTAAATTGTTACTATTTTTTCCCCTATAAATTAGACATACAATGGAGCCCATTGCTCTCAAAGATTGCAGTGTCACATTGATGTCTATGCAGAAAGCTGAATGTGTGATAAACATGTAGGACAACCGTGAATATCCCTGTACTACTAATTCTGTTCCACCGAATCATACTTTACACGAGTTACTCATTTTGCTGTCTGTAGCTCTCATGGATGTCTATGAAAAGGCATTGGCATGTAAGCAGTTACTCATATACAAGTGATTGTTTTCAGATTAGGCCAAAGCTAACACTGCGCTTGTATTTTCATCAAGCATTCAAATGAACGTGCAGGGGCTTGAAAATGAGTCGAGGATCAGGATGGGCTATTTTTGCAACCATGTCTCTTACTCTGTGTGCTCTACATGCTCAGTAAAGAAGCCTGAAGGAGAGCTGTCCTTATGATTATTGGAATGTAAAGACTGCTTCTGTTAAGCACTGGAGGGAAGTTCTCCTAACCTGGATTTCTTTTGTGCATTTTCTAAGAGGAGCTTAGCAAACAGGGAAAAGTTTGCAAACATGCATTCCTTTCAACTACAGCTCCTGGGATTGGTAACTGATGTGCTGACTACCTCTTTGGACTACTTTCACTTTGTAAACCTAGGATGGAGCACATCAACCTATGACATTTTGTGATATGGAACAAATGCATAGCTAGCCTGTGCCTAATGCTCATCCTATCATCCAGGACCATACTATGCTTAATAAGTGTTGATCATGTGAAGATCACAGAGAGTTGTGCCTTCTATCATGTACCCACTTCCTAGCCCACATACATTCAGTTGAACATTTGAAAAGACTCTAATCTAATTTTTATCTTTGTTTAGACATGACTATTTTGAAAAGTTTATAAAGGTATTAAAAAAAAAAAGAATGTGAATTTAATTTTCTCTTTTCTAGGGTAGAAAGCTGGTATATCAACACTTTCAGTAACATCAAAAGTTGATTTAAAATATGCTTAAAAGAAAGCAGATTATGATTCCTAAGAACTAAAAATAGGAGAGAACCTTTGAAAATGTACTATTTCCAAACTATGCATAAACTGGAATGTGTTTATACTGTGATGTCCTCAACTTTTCCAAATTCTGTGATGTAGTTCATCATTGCCAGCCCGTAAATATTTACAAAAATGCACATATTGGGGGAAAACGATACAGTAACACATTATGTTAGGGAACATGGTGTGTAAAAACTGTGTAATTAGGAAAGATGAATTAAAAATGCAGAGTTCTCTCTCTGATGCTTTTAATGTCATACAGACAATTCCCATATGATGAAAGCCACTACTTGCTTTTTTGGAGGAAAAAGGTCTCTTGGAGGATAGCTCTGGAATGGAAGAAGCCAGGAATTCAATGATACAAAGGGAAAAAGACTGAAGGCATAACTTTTTATAGCATCTGAGAAGTGAAGAATATTGAATAGTTCAGTGGAAGATTGAAGCAGAAGCAAGCAACAAATGGGGGTGGGAAAAGAGGCCATCATCTCAGCTTGTGAATTTATGGTCATCCCATGCTAGAACAAAAGGATACGATGTGTAGAACATTATTGGTAGAGATATAATGTGGCTTATATCTTTGTGGGAAGATAGGCAATTCAGGGTGATTGCTAGGGTGAATGCATTCAGTATCCTGAGACTTGGGATAGGCTTGAACTGAGGGGGTGTGGAACTGTCCATTTTTAAATCATATTTTATCTTGTTTTTTAACACTAAGTTTTTTTTTTTTTTTTTTAATCTGCTTAACAGTCATTACTGACCCTGCAGTGACCGCCCCCTAGCGGTTTTCAAGGCAATTGCATCTTTCTAGTTTCGGAATTAGACTTTGCCAGAGCCTAATTCCTAGAGCGTCAGCCCAGCTGGCAGCACAGGAGGCGGGATTTCCGTTGCTTCGCGCCCCTTTTTCGGACGAGCGCAGTTTTCGCGCTTTTACCGGCAACTTGTCCCGTCTCTCTCTGTTGAGCCGCTGCCAGCATTTTTTTTTCCTCCCACCGGAGTGAGAGTCCTCATTTATCTACTCACGTATGTTTTCGATCTGCTGAGTTGGCAGAAGCTGCGGGTATAGAAACAAGAGCTCACCTTGTTAACGCGAGGCTGGACTCGAACCGCTGAAGCTTTCAGCCATTTCTGGCCGGCACTTTCAGCGTCATTAAGCCGCTGCGCCACCGCGTCCCCACACTAAGTTTAGGATAAAATAAAATACCGAGGCTCCTATGCCAAACTAATTCCCATAGACCCTGAGTAGCTTACAAAATGCCAAAACATAGGGTCAAAAACATCAATAAAGTAAAAAGAAAAAAAAAATCTAACCGACATACCATAACAACATATGGGTTGGTAAACTTCCAAATTCCACAAAGCTTTCCTAAACAGTCAAATTGTTATGGACCTTTGGAAGACCAATGAGAGGAATGACAGTTGGATACAGGAATATACTGCCTAGTAGAGGGAAGGCCAACAGTGAAAAAGCCAACCTGTGGGGTCCCTGTAGATGGCCTTCCATACAAGAAGGTACTTCAGGAAGTCTTTTCTTCCCAATCACACTGGGTAGGCAGATTCAGTTCAGAGAGGTGATTATATAGGTATGAGCCATGGTTTGGGGGAGGGGAATTTGACCTTATCTGTGCATGCTAGCAACTACATTGGAATCATAGATTTTTGTTATCTTAACAAATAGCCAGGGGCACAGCTCCAAATAAATTTATTATCATACGTGCCAATTGCATCTAATATTATTTAAGTGTTTGAAAGGACAGTGTGCAGCACCTAAATGACAGAACACTGTTTACTTAGTTATTAGATGAAGTACAGTTAGGAATCTATTTAGCTTGAAGGGAAGGGAAGGGAAGGGAAGGGAAGGGAAGGGAAGGGAAGGGAAGGGAAGAGAAGAGCAGAGCAGAGCAGAGCAGAGCAGAGCAGAGCAGAGCAGAGCAGAGCAGAGAAGAGAAGAGAAGAGAAGAGAAGAGAAGGCAAGCAGCCAGCAGTTGAATAAATTCAGTGTCTTCACAAATATAGCCTTCTGATAACTAATAACTGAAATTTTCATGCATGGGTGAAATGTCAGATGTATATCTTTCTTATCATTGATAAAGGGTTGTGGGACTCTGTTCTGACATGGACAAATTATTCAATCTCCAACTGGGCCTGAATAATTAAAGATGGCTGCATGAGAAATGCAGTGAGAGCAAAACAACTTAATATCACTAAAACCAATGATCAATCAGCATCAAAGCTTTTTCTGGATGGCTTTTAAATATTACCTTTTAAATCCTTTAAGGGAAGCCTAGCAAGGATTATATTATGAGCTCTTTCACATGTAGGGCTGTGTCCAGATTCTTTTTTTTTTCCCCCTCCATCAAGAATCTAACAGTGGGAAAAATGTCAGGAGGTGCAGGACAACTCCTTTTAATATATACTCCATTCGGAAGCCTTCCCAGTTGTAGAGCCCTGTACTGATCCCTGATTAATCCTTGACTAAGCAATATGACTGCTCCTTTCAGTTCTGTACTGATTTACACACATCTCTCTCTCTAGTGCTCCTTGGATTCCAGCAAAATCAAATCAAATCAATAAAATTAAATTAAATTAAAATTAAAAACACCAAGGAGTCTCCTTTGTTGGATTAAACCAAACCTGGTTGAACTCTTTTCAAAATAAACAGATCATTTTATTAATTTCATCAAGACTATTTATCAACTGACCTTGCTTATTTTAAATGGAACCAATAATTTAGTTGTTTGTTTATCATGTTGTGGCTGGCTGGCTCTTTGTTGATGTTGCATTAGATCTTGAGGTTGTTGTTGTTGCTACTGTTTTTCCTGTTTCTGCATTTTAAGCTAGTTTCCACTAGGTATACATTTTTTTTTTGTTCTGAATGGGCATAAAAACATGTTATGCTTTGTTTTCTAACTGGCTGAGCATTCATTAAATCCAATTTCAAATCTTGCAGCCATTAGAGCACTCATGAGGCTCAGATCTATTGATTTAATTGTGTAAGCATTTCTTTCTTCAACTAATAATGTGGAAATATAACTGAGAGGTACATGCTAGAGTCTTTCATCCAGTAGCCTAAAGCACTTGAAATTCTTACAGATGTTCTTGACAAGAGAAGAGGTGTTGGCTAGTACTTAAATTCTATTATAAGCACTCAGCAAGATGAATCACCTGCTCTGTGTTGAGCTTAGTAAGATCAGCACTAGACACTAACTTAATGTTTGCTTATCCCATACAACTGGAAAGTTACCATGTGGGACCATATTTAGCTTTCATTGACAAGAACTTCATGCCTGATCTTCATGTCATCTTCATAACTTTTGTAGGCTAGAAATGCAATAGAGCTGTGCCATGAATTCTGTTAGAATAAATGTATGTGTTCCATTCCCAACAGACTTCTTTGTGCAGCAAATGAAAGTTGCATAGAAACTTTAAACTTTAGTTGTTTTTAAATGAACTTTCATTGGGGGAATTTGTATGTAAAAAGCCTGTATCAGGATAATTAAACAGATTAAAGAATGGAAACATAACGGTTTTTCATAAAAAATAATAAAGAGGTTCTTGGGCAAATTAGATCAACAGTTACATAAATTAAGAGAAAATATGTGAAAAGCTGCTGAATGTTATGAGATGTTACAAATGTAAACTGTTACAAAATGTTCTATGATTTAAAAAAAATGTATAGGAGAAAAATCAGTTCTGTATATTTTATTCTGCAATGAAGACAGTCAGGTGGACAGCAGTATGAACAATTTGCACACCTCTAGTGTAAACTGCAATTATGTGGATGAAGCATTGGATTAAATGCCCACAAGGGCTTCTGCACGGGAGAGTAAAAGATGAAATGCAAATGATGGAATTATCATGCCAGTGACGTAACTTATGTTGCAGCTGAGAGTACGTAATCCTTTATGTGATCATGTCACTGGGCACTTCTGATTTTGATGTCATTGTGGCTTGCTCTGGATGCTCCCATCTTCAAAATTTATCTTTGAATGAATGGAATTGGATAGAACACGTACCTTTCAACTCAGCTTTCATTCTTTCACAACTGAAAAGGAAATAATAGGGCTTTCTTTTGTATCATTTCATGGACTTTTTACCTCCCTTTATTAGTAGTGAAAACGATATGCCAAAAAGCAGCATTGTGGTTGCTCAAAACAGCAAGGCAGATATTTTTCCTTCTCCAAGAAGGGTCTAGTTTTCTCTCCTATTCTCAAAGTGCTTCAGAATTTATTTCAAAATTCTCTTGTGGATGTTTATTATTATTTTATTCTTAGAGATTTACTATTGGTGTTTTCTTTCACATATTTTTATATCCCTCTGCAGCTCCCTGGCTGTCCCACTTCTCAAGCTGAAGCAGATCGAGAGAAAGCCTTTCCTTAAGATATTTTGCCTTGGTGCTCAACGTAAGTGCAGGAGACCAGGGAAAGTAACAGTGCAACAAAAGAGGATATTCTTATGTACCTCATGGCCACCTGATAACTAAATGCAGGAATACCACAGTCCACCCACAACAATTTCAGCTTCTTCTTTTCCCCTGTGAGGTGGGGGATGGGGGGAATCAACATCAAATTGTCTTTCATAAGATTAAATGAAAATGGGTAGAAAAGGCGCAGCAGAATTGTTCTACACACCTTTGGGGAAAGGATTCTTTATTTTAATGGCCATTCCTGGTTGTTTTTTATTTTTTCCTCTTAATTTTGCATGTATATTTGACTATTCTTTATGATTGTTTGAGGCCAGGGAGCTGTTTTACATTTGCTTATTCAAGTATAACAATTCCCAAATGATTTGCTATAAGATAAACAGATTCAAAGTGGATTCCTTGTCCTTACAAGATGATTTCCTACAAATAGAAAAATCTGCACAGAAGAAGCTTCTGGCAAAGCAAAAACAAGTAAACTTTTGTTCCACGTATTGCCTGAGTGGTTAAGCATGTCTTAACCTGACGTTCCAAATTCATGTCACTCAACTTTTTCTTTAGATTCCTGAGCTGTAAATCATCTGCCTTTGTTTCCAAAATAGACCTAACACATTTGAAATTCTACACTATTCTTTAATTTGCTTCCCAAAGTACTTTGTCATGCTGTGCGGGTATACAATCTGTAGGGCTTTTCAATTCCTTCATGAATCCCCCCCCCCCCCAATCTTTCTTTAAAATACCAGTTTAAATGTGTCTATCAAAGGAGGGGAGGAAGATCAATCCAGTTTAAATCTATTAAAATTGTCTTGAAATGATGCTTTTGATGTAATATTAATTGAAGCACATATGTAAGTGGGTACCCTGAGGCAAACAGCACACCAATATAAAGCAGTCATTCATATACACACATATATACACACACACGCACACACACACGTACATGTACATAAACATACATACACACACTATACACGCACATATACATACACATGTATATGTCTTTATGAAACCCTATTTCAGAGGGAATAAAACACAGAAGTGAATAGATTCACAATCTAAATATATAGTCAAATAGTGAAATCAAATCAAATTGGAATTAGTCTGTAGGTTAGCAATCATTTGTTTCAAGAGAAAGGAACATTAAAATATTCACTATTTAGTTGTTAAGGTCAACCAGTTGTGTATGTTCTTCAGTATCTTGGGGGGTTGCACATATATGCGTGTTTTGTTCATGCAATCATGCTTGTTCGTGCAATCGGTCTTGTTCAGTTAACCACAAAATATGGTCTTTAGAGATGACTACCTCCCCATGGAGAACAGACTGGCAATACAATGCTTAGCAGAATATCTTTGTTTGTGTTAAATTAAATTTTAAGGAAAGCCTCAGGAGGGAACTTTGTGGAGCTTTTCCACATTAGATGAAAAGCTTTTCCACTGGCAAGATAGAATGTTTACCTTTGGCTTTCTTGGGGGAAAATTCCATTTTCTGAGCATATCTGCCCTTGAAAAAATGGACAAAATAGAGATTGTGAGATATGCACTTTCATGTTGCCATTTTACAGAGATTCCTATCTCATGAATATGGGACCAATGTTAGTGAAAAAGCCAGGCAGGATGGATGAACTTTATATAAAAGTAAAATCTCCCTTGAATCAAATTTGAATCTTGGTGAGTCCATGGATATAGCTGTTTCCTTGGCAATAAGATGTAAAAGGTTGGTTATCACCTTCTTCCAAAATACTCTGAGATTTCCTGGTGATTTTAATCAAAATACAAGTCAGGACCAACCCTGCTTACCTTATCTTAGGACCAGCCAAGATCAGCTAGCTATGTATCCTTTTTTATTTCAGTTTGAGATCCATCTGCTTCTGAGAAAATGGCTATATTTTTCCTAATTGCCCTAGTGGCAGCTTTTCAAATACATTTAGTTTGCACTTGTTATGCTTGGTACTTTGAACAATGGCCTACTTAATAGATATATTGTATATGGGTATTTTGTTATTATGGCTGGTCCATGGTACTAATGAATTTATCTGGTCTGCTCTGGTCTGGTCTGGTCTGGTCTGGTCTGGTCTGGTCTGGTCTGGTCTGGTCTGGTCTGGACTGGTCTGGTCTGGTCTGGACTGGTCTGTTCTGATCTGCTTTGGTCTGGTCTGGTCTGGTCTGGTCTAATCAGATTAGGAAGTTTCAGCAGCCAGAGAGGCTGCATGATGTAGAAAGGCACACTCTTCTCTATGACACAACAATAAAAACAATCCAGCAATTCTGAAACACACAAAGGAGCATTTTTTCTGGAACGGGATGACATATTTCAGCACAGTAGTGAGCAGGAACAGTTAGAGACCATGTGTGCACAGCTGAAGCTTTGACTGCATCATAAATTAGTAATCACCTTGCTATTGTTAATTTATAATCAACAGCAGCACTTCCTCATAGCCTCAAATGACAAGATATGCTTACACATGGATCACACTCATTTTCTGCATATGGATTGTTATTTATATCCTCTGCTCAGTTGGTCTTCTTTCATAAATAATCATAATAATAATTACTTACAGGTGAACAATATTTGACTGATTTATTAAAGCACTAAAACAACACATTGACAATTTCAAGTATGAAATTGTCCAGCAAAAGATATGCATATGGAGAAAGCTTAGCTAATTAACAGAACATAAACAGGATGCTCATGTACTGTTACAAAACACATTACCATGGAAAATGCCAGTACTTTTTAATAAGCCATGCAATTGCCATCAAATTTAGGGTTCCGATGGACAACTTGAAATCCAAGGACAACTTGCAACTTCCTAGTTCCTATTTTGCAGTTCTCCATCACAAATCTTCCCAGAGATAATCAAAGAAAAACTTTGATTCAATTTGTAAAGTTCCTTAGGGAGTGACTATTTGTTTACACTAAGCATTGATTGTTAAGAGTTGATTCAATAATTGGTTGGATCTCTGCAACATGGTGTTTTTACCCATCACAATGGTTTGGATCCCATAATATGATATTCCAAAAACCAAACAAACCATATTATGGCTTAATGACCCAGAACATAATTGGATTGTGTTGTGTTATTTAACTCTGCTGCCCAGTCCATCTAACTAAATACATGTCCTTGTTTGTTTTGCCACGGCTAAATATTCAGTTATGAAGTTCTCAGATCAATTTAGCCATTGCAATACAACTATGCTGGTCACTTTTAAGATGTAATTCAATATCAAGAAGCTTTCTTACCCTATCAAAGAGAATTCTGTTTTTCTACATCATTATTGTATTGCTGTGGAAATTATTTAGAATTTATTTTGGTGGTGTTTTACTTCATAGTTAAAGGTGCTGATATAGTATACACCTCTCCAGTTTTCTCCAGCTCTCCTAGTTGCTCTCCCCTGACTGGAAAAAAACCCATCGCAGAGATCCTTTTTTTATACATTTCCTATGGATTTATATGAGACATTGGACCAATTGGGATTTCATGGAAATGCAGTATGCCAGAAAGGCTGCAGCCTAATGAAGACACTTTTGTACAATGAAAGTCAAGACCCAAAGCATATGTAGCTGGCCATCTCAAAATCAGAACAATTTCCTTACTATCTCCTTAAACGCACACACAGGCATTAAATTGAATGAGAGTAGCTGAAAAACAGAGAAAAAGAGGATAAATTGTCTCAGCGCTAGCTTGACAATGGGGTAGGCAACTGACACAATAGCTGGCTCCCATTCTTGAAGTAAAAGAAGGGAAGGAGATCAACCCAATCTTTTTTTTTTTAGTAACTTGATATAACTTCTATTTAAAGAATGTGGTTGTGCTTCTGCTATTGGTCTCTAAGGCTTTGCTAAGATAATGATTCAACATAATGGTTTATCTAAACCACCTCTCCATTGAGAAAAGAAGATATGAGTTCAATTTTCACAGAGCCTGCCCCACCATCAGGAAGAGTTAAGCAGCTCCTTCAGCTGACAGATGCTGAGCGCTGAGGAGCAGATGGAACTTTGTTTCCTGTAGGACCTGCCCTCTGCTCCTTCGTGCAGCCTCCTTTCCCTCAGATGTTGTGGAATATGCTTTTCCATCACCAGTGTTTCACTTTGGGTTAGCTCACTGGCAGCAAAACACTGAGGCTATTAAAACAACATCCCAATTTGGTTTGGCAGAAAAGCAATGAAGAGCCTATCCTAGCTCACGTATGCATGATCTGCTGCGATCAACATTCTTGGAGTCTGATAGATTGAACTACAAAAATCAATGTTAGTAATCACACCAAAGCAGAAGCTAGTCTGACACATTCAGTAAAATATTTGTTCCTCATGAACGGCGTGACAATCCGTATCTGTTACCTATAAATCTTTTGCACCAAACTAGTATTGTAATAATTCATGCATGGAATCTTCAGATCTGAACATAGAAAACAATATAATTAAGAGTTTGGATGGGGGGGCGGGGGTGGGAATCAGACCCTGCACATTTTCCTCCAACAAAACTATGACCTGCTTTGCTACCACTAAAAAGATATCATGTGAATTCACAGATCTCATTGTATTTACAATTAGAAAGCAGTTAGGCTGTGCATCTGCAATGAGTGGTACAATGCTTACAGAAGATGAAACTCATTTACTGTCCATCTTATATTTGACAGATCTGATCCTTCAGAGAGCTTGTAGGATGCCTGAAAATGTCATGCAATTTGAATGAAATACACACTAGTTACAGATGGGGAACGACTGGGCTTTCTTCCAAGGGTCAGCTCTTCTTGTCTTTAAAATTCTATTACTGCTAGAAAACAGAGATTCAGTGCTGCATTGTTATTCTCGGATCCAGAAATGATGAATTGCCCACAGCAAATGTGATGGTTTGATCACTTCATGTCTTCAAAATAGGAAGGATCTGAATTTGGAATGGAAGCAAAAGCTGTGACATGATTTCTATAGTAGACCTGGGACCCCTTGTGTTCTGATGGCAGAGGCATGGCAGCCGAAAGATTCTTTCTTTCAATTCAAATTTCCTTAATGAGTCTGGAGGAATTCACATGTATGAAGTCCACATCTAATATAACTCCAGTTCTGTCATCAATGGCATTCTTGTTTTCAGGAAGTCACAGTTATTTTATTGCTCCACATCTCAGGGTGAGAATTTATTACCCATCCCTAACTCATCTTAACAAGAAGCCTTAAAAGGAAGGAATAAATGAATACATAACTCCGGTGCAAGTTGCCTATAGATCTGTGCTGGTGATATTGCAAATATCTGCAGACTTTCTATTTACCTGATTTGGAAACCGATTTCAGAGTGAAGAAAGAGGGAGAAAGAGACCAAATTCCATCTAACACTTGAAGCAAGGAGGTCATAATGATAAGCCTTTCCTGATTTTTTTTCCATCATTGCAGATGTTTGAAGCAGCACAAGACCTCAGTTTCATCCTCTTTCTTCTGACAATGATCACCTGACTGGGAAACACAGTAATGTCACAGGGTCAGAGGACTTGGAAGAAGCAGCTGGATGAAGGAATTCCTTCATCTCACAAGTGACTGCAAGTACATTAAAAAAAAAGAGAGAGAAAAGAACCATCAATTGTTCACCAGTCAAAGTAATCTCCTGCCCAACCCAGACTATTTGTAGAATTTGCATATGTCCTGTGGGGGGAAAAAAAAACAAATATGGAAGAAATAATGACATTTCTGAACATATATATCCTTCTTTATCTTGATATTAATCTGTGATTAAATAGAATACAAAATATTGAGATCCTGTTTATGGGCAGAGAGGTATCAGAGGAATACCATATTGTCCAGGAGAAGAGAGAGTCTCTGAAAGGTATTTTGGAGTAAGTGGGGGGGGGGGGGGGACCCTCCTCCTCCTCCTCCTCCTCCTCATATTTTTTTCCTTTCCTTTCCTTTCCTTTCCTTTCCTTTCCTTTCCTTTCCTTTCCTTTCCTTTCCTTTCCTTTCCTTTCCTTTCCTTTCCTTTCCTTTATCAATCAATCAATTCTATCTCTATCTATCTATCTATCTGTCTGTCTGTCTGTCTGTCTGTGTCTGTCTATCTTTCATTTCACTGATGCCAGGAAGAAGATAAGTTACACTATTTTTATCCTCCAAAATTCTCCTGAAAGTAGCCATTTTCTTTGACTGGTGGGAAGACCACTCATGTTAATACAAAACAAAAACAGTGGAGAATCTGTAAAATTTCTATGGTTGAAAAAGGAAATGAAGCCTTCTGAGAAATTTTGGTACAGCTTTAATGAGATGCAAAGCATTTCACAGTGAAGATAAAATACACACAGTAGGCTTTTGTGTATTTGGTTCCTTTTATTTAAAGAATGAAAAAGGTAAGGCCTCTTTTGTATCAGTCTGGATGATTTCAACTAGGGAAATGTTTCAGATCATTTTTAAAAAATCTGCAACTTTATTTTTCAGCTGTAGGATATTATTGAGAATAATTATCCAAGAAATTACCAAAAAAAAAAAATAATAATAAGAAAATAAAATCACAAATTAATTTGAGCCAAGTGCAAATGACTGAATCCATTGCTGAGCAAACAACTCACTGGAGCCCATGTTCCAATTTATTGATATTGTATTTCATACCTAGAAATGTATTCAGTGTCAAATTACTTTAAAGAAAGAAAATTCATATGTAACACAGCAGGACATCGCTGCATTCTCTGAAATGAAAATTAGGGGTGGGAGGCACCTTTTGTGCTATAAAAACTAAATAACTCTGAGAGGGGGGCTTGGAAGGCTGTCAGAATAAAATGATGGCTTCATCACAAAAGGGAATTGGACACAAATTCACCAAAGCTGCAAGGGTGTACCTGGAATTTTACAGACATGAAAGTAATAGGGAGATGAAATTGAGAAGGTTAATGAACTCCAAGGTTGAGCAATTGGGCCCCATCCAAATGTTTTGGACTTCAACAGTCACTGCTACTGGCTTGGCTGGGTCAATTGGAGCTACAAATGCAAACCTTTACCTATTTCTCAGAGGCTGTTGTTGCTGACTATCTACTGAAACACTTTTTTTCTTACATTTGCAAGTTTCCAGAGTGGTAACTGGATTGCTGTTTGTATCAGGGCTATTATCCACCCAGTTAATAAAATGCACTGTAATGCAGAAAAACCTATGCAATAACGCTTTTGGTAGTCTGAGTGCCAGAAGACTGTTTTTTGTACTTTTCCTTTTGAGAATGGTGTTCCCGCATGGAGAATATTGGTACATTGGTACATTGGAGGCCATGGTGGTATAAGATTATTGGAATGTAGTCTCAGTGCATCTTGATGGTATCCATCTTAGGAAGTTTTAAGTAAATGTAAGGTTAGAGATGATGATGGTGGTGGTGGTGATGGTGATGATGATGATGTCCAAGAATCTCTCTTCCCAAATCTCAAACATTCATTTTTGGAATTCTTTTTATAGTTGGTTTAGATTGGTAAGAACATTCTATTGACTGGTTTTCCAGTTTTTAATTAAAGCGTGTAATATTTCTGCTAGTCCATATTATAAAACTCCAAAGTCATTCCCAGTTGCATTGGTGCTGGAATTAATTTAAATCCCTAGTTCCAAATTTCATAAAACGTAAAATCTAGTTCCAAGCCACCCATTTATTTGAAAGGTGCAGATCATCTAGGAACTGACATCCTGCATCAATTAACAGCTGTCTTGTGTGTTGTGTCTGCAGACAAAAGTCTGAAGCAAATTTAAAAAGCATGAAGCAGAACTGTCCTGATTAAAGAGGGAAAGTCATGAATTGCACTATTTGTATTCCGTATTACTTTTTGCTTTAGTATGAGACTTCTGGCAACCTAAGTCCCAACCAAATTGGCCAGACCTGTTCTCCTTCAGGATAACCATGTATTTCCTTAAACATCTTTGTTCAAAGAGATTAAGGATTTCCCCTTAATTAAAATTTGAATGTTCAGAGAAAGTGAGCAAGAAAGATTTATGAGCAGAAAAAGAATACATATTCATATTTCTATAAGGCAATCAAGATGTTGATGTTAATATCAGGGCAATAGCTTTAATTGTATTTCAGCAAGCGAATAGCAATTAGGAAACAAATTATCTTGGCTTACTCAGTTTTGCCCTGAAGCCAAGCTAAAACTAAACAAACTTCCTGAATCTTAATGCAAGAGATGAATATATCCTTCTCTAGTATTCTTTGAAATATAAATAACTTATGTGACTGACAATATCTACAAAGCCTAAATAGCAAATGGAGTAACTTCCTTCATATTGTGAAAAACCTCTGTATTTTAGAACATAGACAACAAAATAATTTATGCACACCATGACCTAATTTTTAAATAAGCAGTCATTTGATACAAACCCTTAGTATCTGGTGATTAAAACTCAGCCAAAGCTAATTGTCTTTCCTACAATTTCAATTACTAAAAGCAAAACAAAAATAAAATCCTAACTTAATCATTTATATTGTTCCATTAGCCAATTTCAGGTAACAACATTAGCCATCCCACATCATGGTATTATTTCAATGGCTATATGATCTTTGATTGATTGATTGATTGATTGATTGATTGATTAGTGACTGATCTAGAAATGAAAAAAATTAATATCATCAGGGAAAGCATAATCCCACTTTCACTGCCCAAGGAAAACATTTAACCTGAATATCTAAACCTGAAATATTTGACACTATGCAATAGATCATTACAAAGGTTCTATTATAAATACCGTGTTACACAGAAACAATTATAATTATTTTTAAAATAAATTTTATTAAAACAACACTCAATTCAAGCTTAACTTAAAATGGGGGGGAAAAGCTTCATCAGGGAAATCAGAGTTCTAAAAATGAATATCTTCAAAATCAGAATGTGTGTGTGTGTATGTTTTTCCCCTCAGGAAAACATTTGACCTGAATATCTCAGCTGGCAATATTTTGTGCTGTGCAACCAGTCATTACAGAAACTGTGAAATAGGAACCAATGTCAGCTTAGCTATTGTCAAGTGCCTAACAGCATGTCCAGGAACGCAAAATTCACATGGAGCTTTATTAATCTGGTTTAATGTTCAGAAATAAAAGGCTAAGATACACAATCTTGGAAATCGAATAAGCAAAATTCCCACCCCCTTTATGAATAAATTCATTAAAATAGCATATCTGGGAATAGCTTTAACCTCTTTTCTCCAGAATGAAGGGTTAACTGCTGTTTCTCCAGAAATTTCCCCTTCCAAGAGCAGGAGAGGAAGTCATGAAAATCCCATACATGGGAGCATGATATAATATAATGTTCATATCTCTCTGTTCTGAGAGCTTAAGTGAAGGTCAATCATATATTCCATTCTGAGAGCTCCAAGAGATCCCTTCCTATCACCACCAAGCACCAGGACCTAGATTGCTCCCAGAGCTAACACATTGTGCACAACCATCTGAAGTGCAAAAATCCATGAATTTAGCTCCCCATAGAGGGTTTGAACCCCATAAAATAACACCTGGCTACCTACATCTGATGAGCTCCCAATAGGGCAAAACTGGTCACATAATACCTGTTTCCTGGTGATCAATATAGTGGCACTTTTCCTAGTAAGCCGCATTGCAACATCCCTCTGCTGTTCATTCGCAAAGTTTTGGCATACTACCTTTTCCTTCTCAGCTTCAGTGAGTTTTTTCCTCAGTTTTCTGTTTTCCTTCCCTTCTCCTACTACCTCCCGTCCTACCCTACCCTACCCTACCTTCTGTTATTGTTGTTGTTGTTATTATTATTTACTAAGCATTATGCCAGGAATTATTTTGCTGTTATTTAGTCTATAAATTATGATCTGAGCATCGTATAGTTTTAAGTAACACAAATGATGGACTCTATATTTATGACCAAGTGAATGTGCATTTAGACTGTATACGCTTTTGACTGACACTCAAGAAGACATAATCAGGTGTTCAACTGCATGTGCACCCATTTCAGAATAATTCCATTAAAGGGCTATTATATTTACTTAGAACTGTTGAGTACAGGTGATTTTTGAAATGAGTAACATTCAGTCTTGTGAATATAATCTATGTAAATTCAGATGTTATGCTGTAGAGTAAGTACATATTACTTATTTTAATTTAGATCTTTCTTTTCTTCCAGAAACAGTAATAAAATTGCAGCTGTATCCCAGATTAGAACAAAGAACAGTTATAAAATACCAGGTCTTAATTAGGCACTCTTATTTTAATAAAATTAAATCTAAGACATTTTTCAAAGAATGTAACTATGTGTACATGAAAGGATGGTAACTACTCAAGCACCATGCATCACTGTTTAATCACATAACTTCCCACATTCTCATCTATTAGAATGGTGTATTTTCAAACTGGGATGAAAGGCTAATTTCATTTTATGCATTCATCATGCTGGCATGCAGATGCTTTTAATTATAATGCCCCAGGGCATTTGTCTATTTTATTATTATTATTATTATTATATATCTTGGAAGTTTATTTTATTATATCTGCAACATTGTAGTGGATGCTAAAGGTAAAGTCTCCTTCAAATTCAGCTCAATGTCCAGTGATTTTATGTATACATCTATGTACTTTTATTGGCAACAATATGGAAATGGTACGTAATTGCTTTTTTCTGAGTTATTTCTCCAACAAGCCAGTAGAGTGTACTGTCTTAGTATTTCCTAGCGGTCTCCTATCAAAGTGATAACCAGGTCTGACTCTGCTGAAATTACCAAGATCAGCCAAGAGGGAGCAGTTTGCAAATACTTTGGTGTGAACATCACTGCAATGGAATAATAAAATAATAATAAAAATAATAATAACAACAACAAGAACAACAACTCAATATAAGAAAAACATACTGTACACCCTGATCATAGTGAGTACACCATAAGCATAAGATAATTTCTACCCCACCCCTTTCCACAGAAATTGATTTCTTTCCTTTTTTTAACACTATTGTTTTGTTTGATTTCTATGCTGCCCCCCTGTTTAGAATGAACACATCCAAGCAAATTTCCTAAAAGAAAGAGTAAGAGCCAAATGCAACTCCAGTTTTGCAGGAGAAGATCCTCTCCTGTATGCCCCAAAAGGGTTATTTTAAGAAGGTCAGCTCATAATGACTAGACAAGTATATATTGTAATAGACGGTCATTCAGTCTGGGCCTAAGGACTTTAAAGGTTTAATCCAATACCTTAATTAGTGTCTAGATATTAATTATTAACCAGTTCAGATTTTGAGCATGTGATCCTATCAGTTTTTTGAGGTAGGCCAAGTCGAGCAATAGACATGGCAGGGGTCCCAGGAATGATCTTTATAGCTGAAATAAATGAATATGATAATAAATAATATGATAATAAATAATATGATAATAAAATGAATAAATAAATAAATGAATAATTTAATTTTAATTTAATTAATAATTTAGATTTAGTTCATATTGCAGGGGGTTGGACTAGATGATCCATGTGGTCCCTTCCAACTCCAAAATTCTATGATTCTATGATTCTATGAAGGGTGGAATAACAGAATTTTGAAAGCCTGTCCAAGTTTTTCTCTACTCCTTCTTATGTGAAATAAAATCAAGTTGATATCATTTTGGGTTTCTTTCTTTTGCTTTCCTCTTTCTAGGGACTGGATGATCTTTTCTAAAATCTCCCTTACCCCCCTTAAAAGTTTGCCCATTCTTTTCCCATTCCAGAGGCCATATCTATATTCCTACACAGATCCTGAGGTCTTGCAGCAATCAGCAATCCGAGGGTGAGTGCCTTGTAAGAATCAAGAGACCTTAAATTCCCTATAGGCAGAAAGTTTAATCATAGCATTAAGTCAATAAATATAAGATGAGATGTGGATAACTTGCAAAACCAGTGGACCCAATAGCTATAATCATGCAAATATTCTTGTGGCTACAGCTGTTCCCAAGAAATCCAGTGACAGTTGAAGATCAAGGAGTAATAGAAAAGTATTGGGAAAACATAAGATTCCTATTGCATCAGTTCCCTTTGAGAAACAAGATTCAGTAATTCAGAACTCCAAACTTGAGAGAGAAATTTCAAAAATGTCCTAATTGTTAAGAAATAAGGAGAGGGAGAAAGAACACCATGGATGAAAATGTATCAAACTAAGACAAAACGGAAACATTTTGTTATTGGATTGTATATGTGCCTGTAAAATTCTAGTTGAGTAAGTCAGACTAATATTACTGCTAATATTACTGCTGGGTTATTGATACAATCTTTCCCTTTTCTATGGTGTGCAATTGAATCTCCCCACTGCTTAATTGGGACTAGAATATCTATGCAACTGTATCTTAAGAATCCTAAACAAAAAAGCTGGTTGACTCATCAATCTTCTTAAAAATAAAAACAACATTTCAGTATGATGCATTACATGGAGATTAGTGATGTAACTAGTGCTATCAACACAGGTTATTATCCCCCTTTTGAAAAATTGCTATTACCAGGGTGAGGAGTACAGCTTTTTAATCATTCACCTTCAGTGTGATGGGACATAAATCACTCTCCAATTTATTTTCAAAGGAGAAGAAACCCTCATGGGGTGGGGTGTGAGGTTTTTGGCACACACTTTTCTTATACAGATACCCGGGGTGGGTGTGAATTTCCTATTCATTGAATACCAACTCCCCAGAGCTCTCCAGACTTCTTGGCTTCCAACTCTTCAATTCAGTCTCAAAGGAAGACATAAAGAAGGAATTTGTCTCATGGCCCTTTTCCAAATAAGCAGTTGGAGGCCACCAGGCATGTTAGACATGTAACAATACACCAAAACAGTAATACCAACATGTTCTGTCAACTCAAAACAACAGAATAAACTCAATTTGACATAGATTCTTAGATTTTAGTTCAAAATAGCACTAGTTTATTATAATCTAAACCAATATTTGGATGCCCTTCAGATGTTTGGATTTCGGCAAGAAAGAGTTCTGGAGGTTGGACCATTCATCTGAAGAGTGCCAAAATCAGGGAAGACCGATTTTGAAGATCCTGGTTATGACATATGAAATTGGAAAATGAAAATCTGTCAATGACCACTCTCCAACATCCACATTCTGTGCTTCATATCTTCTACTTTAGAACATAAAAGTCACTTAAACTGGGTTTTCAAAAGTACTAAGGTACTTAACTTCCTCAATGTTAAATCACTTAGTCAAAATATTACTTTCTTTGTATCCTAAGGGGTAAAAAAACAATTCTAAGTTTTATGCAATCTCTCCTAGGAACAAGAAAGAAGAAGAGAAAGAAGTTGTTTAGACAACAATATCCATGAAAAACTCCAGAAATGGTTAACTGGGAAAAATCAAAATAGGAAATTTATGTAGGAGATGCAAAAATGGAATTGAGCCACACTTCCAGATGTTTCCAGTGCAAAAGTATATACAAGCCAGAGAATAGCATCTGTCTCTCACCAAGCAGAGCTCAAAATATGGCCACATCTGTTCACTTAATTAAGGAAGAGTGCCAAATGGGACAGAATAAATGTCTGTGGTTAAAGGATATATTAGCCAGTAATGCACATATGCAGGCAACAGATAACTGCTTGTTATCCCACAGATACATAGGCAGGTGATGTAATCAGATATAGTTATGATTAAGACACAAATCTCTTATTCTTAGAAATGTGTTTCTAAACTATTTCTCATGTTTTCTCCTGGGGAAGTAGCATACCAGCTATAAAAAACTTAATGGTTTGCTGGTAGCAATGAGTGATTATAAAAGTTGCTGGGCTTTTGGCCTTCGAGGATGCTAAATACTAGTTATGATACACTTTGGTCAGATGACAGAGTGAGTTCAAGAAAATCTCAGAAGCAGCATTACAAAATAAGGAGCAAAAAACAAAAAAAAGTATATATTACAAATTCATATCATGTTTGCAATTCAAAATACAACTGCTGGGAAGTTTCCATCAGTTTGTAATGCTCAGTGTTGAATTTGGTAATTTGCTGATCTAACTTGTCTTCACTAAACAATCATGAAGGCTAGTTGATGTTCTACCAGTACCAGGCTTAGACTATTCATGTCAGTGCATTTCCCCCCTCAGTTTGATAAAAGAAAATTTGATTTAGAAAATGTTTCAGTTGAGAAGATTTCCAATTTTTTTTCCCATGGGTGGAGTATGATGTCCTTTTTTTAAACACAGCTATGAGATGGCCAGGAGTTGTGTGCAAAGTTAGTGGACAATCATCAGTTCAGTGTTCTCTGTCCTCCTTGGCTTCCCAACTTCATGAGAAGAAACTATGAACAGATTCTTCAACTGAGCTTTTTCAGCCGCTGTGCTTATCCTGAAGAAATTTACACAAAATGTTCAACTTATTTTTCTGTCAACATACTGTAATTGGTAAAGAGCTTTAAAAGTAATTTCTAACCTGCTGCAGCTATGAAGACTTTTGGAATTCTACCATAATAGTTCACCAAATTCTGGCCTGAGGTGAATGTAATCTGCCATAGAATCATAGAGCATCAACTTCCAAAGATTTCACTGAGTGTTATAGAGAAATACATGAAAAATAATCTTAACACAGATTAGAAAAAAAAATGTATATTCTCTCTCTCTCTCTCTCTCTCTCACACACACACACACACACACACACACAAAATTATATTATTAAGAGAGCCAGTTTGGTGTAGTAGTTAAGGTGCTGGCCAAGAAACCAGAAGACTGTGAGTTCTAGTCTTGCCTTAGGCATGAAAACCAGCTGGGTGACTTTGGCCAGTCACTCTCTCTCAGCCTGTGGTTGTTGTGGGGAAAACAGGAGGTAGGAGTATAAGATATATTCTCTGCCTTGCCTATATATGAAAAAGGTGGGATAAAAATATAATAATAATAATAATAATAATAATAACAACAACAACAATAATATATAGTCCCACCCATGTGAAATATAGCCTTATCCATTTTGCATCATTGCTCTGTCCACTATTATCTTCATTATTCCAGTTATTAATGTGTGCTACCCCCTTTTAAAATATAGTTTTTAAAAAGCTTCCCAGTTCATATTTTAAAATATATTGTACAGCAACTTTGATAGATTGGCTGGTTATTTAACAAAAAAAGGTTCCATAAGGAAATAAAGAAAAAATTAGTTAACTGTTAGTGTGTTTGTGTTTATCAATATTAATGCTCACCAAATAAATAGGCACATCAATATGTTAAAATGTTTTCCGTGCAACCCCAGCAGTAGTGATTATATCGCCTTGTCTCTAAATACGGAACTTTTCATATAGCCAGCATAACTAATATCCTCCGTGAATTTCTTCTATTCTCTGACCTAGTACAGTAGTCTTCACAATGTCTTGGGGAATTCATGAGCTAGGAACTGGGATTTGCACCTAAGCCTGAGTGTGGAGAAAGGTCTTTCAACCTGCCACAACCAGATTCAAAGAAGTCCAATTTGAGAACTTCAAAGCTTTTCGGTTGATCTCCAGAGCCCCTCCAAAAATCCCTGCTGAATAAATGTGATTCAGAAGGGCAAATTATGAAGTATGTGGGAAGTAATTTTGCTACATTAATCATATCGAAGTTAATTTAATTTAAATGAGAAAAAATCCATCCCATCCCCCAGCCCTATCAACTTCCTTATCTGGCCTTGCCCACTTTCCCTTTCAGCCTGCCATTTAAATACCAAGTGTTATCTTCATTCATATCCTCCACATATATTATATCCTGCACTTGATACGCTATCATCAATGGGAGTAGCCTTCCCCAATAAATAGCATCCCTAGGAATAGGAAGGGATTGTGGTGCTGATTGACGTATAAATCTTTGCAAATGTATTTGTCTCTTTAATTACACACTAGGATTTCAGTTCAAACCAGCCTTTCCAGTTGTCATTTACATTGCAGGCAGATATGGAAGCACTGGTCTAGTTTAAGTGTGAATTTCAGAAGATGGACATTATTGTTCCTTGAGCAGAGAGAGAAAACTAGAATCTTGGTATTTATATTAATGGTAACTAATGCACTGCCTTCACACTACCCATACATCATGGACAACAGTCTTTTCCATCGCATGAACAGAAGTCACTTTCAGCTGGATTCTGGATTTTTCTTTAATACAGTAGTTGAGAATTCTTAAAACCTGAGTCCAGCAGGATCATTTAGTGGTGCCTAGTTTCATCCTCCAATTGAGAACAGAAGAACAAAAGAACAGCACTGCTGCCTTTTCAGATCTATCACCTGATGTCAGCCCCTCCAAGGTAGACCAGACTAGGAAACCAATGCCATGTTTGTCAGTACTATTTTTATCATAAAGCTCTTGTAATAGAATCTTGCAAGTCTAAATGCACTTCTCTCTCCCTCACTTTATCTTTGGGTGAACTAGGGAGGGGCTTGTCTGAGATGTTTTCTCATGTTACTTTCTTGTTCTTGGTTCAGGCCCCTTTTATCTGACCATTGCCTTGGTAGTGGCTCTTCCTCCTTTCCTTCAAGGCCGTTCCCTCTGCCCTCTACACCTAAGAAACGTGAGTTGGCCTAATGGTAAGACCAATTATAGATCACCGATGACCATGTTACATTCCTATTCTGTATTCTGGCAAAAACTACTAATCCCACCCTTAATGAGGAGGTTCTTAAATCAAGCATCAGAAATTCCTGATAGGTTCTTAAAGAAATGTTGGATCCCTATTAATTCATTACATGAAAGCCCGGTTTCTGCAAAATTGTTGATTCACACTGGAATCACCTGAAGACAAGATGGTCAGCCTGACCTTTTTGGTTCAACACCTACTCTTTATATAACTGGCAACTATAATTCTCTCTTTGGAGTCATATGCTGCTTTATCTCCCATCTTTAAGAAAGCTGCCAAGGATGGGAATTGACCTCTGCATCCCTCATTTAAAGGCTTTTTGGATCCATCAAGAGGTACTTTCCCCCCATTTCACTGTCAGAGGCAACAAATATCTTTCTTGCCAAAGCTTTGCCCTACGCCAGTAAACTTCCCAAGACATTCTGTTATTGCAGAAATGGTAACTAGGGATTATCAAAAAAATCCCAGTTTCTTTTTCTCCCCATTATCTATCTTCCTTTTTCTACCTTCTGGTCTTTTAACCTTCTTGTGGACTGACATGCTTACTGCTGGGTCATTCTCATCATCTCCTCAGAAAGGCAGTGCATTATTGACAAAATCTCTTAGGAGCTGGGGGGAAAAGGCTGTACAAAATTACTAGAGTTTGAGTAGCTGACTTGCCTTCGAGAATGAGAAAGACATCATATGTTGCTGCTTGATTAGTATGTTTAGCACTGTGTTTGAGGGATAGGTTTGAATGTGCATCAACTTAATTCATACTTTTTAAGTCAAAGGGTGAATACTTCAATATTTAAACTTCCTAGAATTTGACAGTGGATTTCTATGGGCACTGTTAATGCTATAGCAGAGTCCCAGATTCAAATCCCCATTCTTCCATGAAGCTAACTAGATGATTTTGGATTAGTTACTCTGTCATTCAGCCAAGAAGGTAAAGAGGGCCATGGACAGAGAAAAGGGAAGAAGGAGCAACAGGTAAACACAAGATTCACAAATAAAGGCAACTCAGAGGAGAAAAGGGCAGATTCTAACAGAGAAAGTGACTGTTCTTAAGTAATGGTCTTTGTGAAGGATTAGGTTCTACTATACAATTTAAAAATACAGAGAGAGAATTTCCAATCAAAATTGTTATACTTCCATTTTAAAACCTCCTCTTCAGTTCCATATTCAGATTCTTCTAATAGATATTGCTTCCCCTTTTTTTTTGGGGGGGGGGGGAACCATTTCCTCTAAAGTATTATTCTAAGGTAATACTTTCTTTAAGTTATATCTAGTGCTCTTTTGAAGGAAAAAAAAAATCACATATGATATAATCAGCAATTCACAACATCAGAAATAGCTGCCTGAGTCTGTCTAATAGAAGTCTAGCTCATTAAGAAGCTAGGAATAACCATGATAAGTGAGAGGCATGGAGTAGGTTTTTGTCCTCTATTTACCCACCCACTCGGCAAACTTATGATGAAGCAACATTGTCTGAAAATAACTGACTTACATTAATCATCACAATGCCCTTCTAACTCAACAATTCTATTGCTGTAAACAGATTTACAAAGTCACCACTTAATACATTATATTTTATGATATACTAGCAAGTCTTCTTCAGTTGACTTCATAGGCCATGATTTATCACTCTTACGTATACAACCAATTACCTATACAGAGCATATGTCCTATTGATATTGATTTAGAGCCAATGACTTCAGTATAAAGCTCTAATTTGCAACACTCATACAGCTTTGTGCATGCACGTATACATGTTTGTGTGCTCTATAAAATGCTGATCAACCAACAATTACAGTCATTGACTTATGCAGACACTAGCCTAACAACTGTGCATTTGAAAGGTCATTAACCCAAATGCTAATTCAGTCAATACTTTACTAAATAAAATATTAAAAAGTAAATTAATTTCAGGTATCCCCATTGATTGTTCAATGTCAGCACATTTAAAAAGCTAAATTAAAACTCTGCACTTTAAAAAAATCAGTGCCTCTTATGACATTCTTTAAAACGCCTTAATGACAATATTTAGATATTATTTCAACCTTTTTGCATGACAATCATAAGGAATTAACACACAGTAAGACACACATATGTACACACTCATGTAGGGCTCTATAGTGTTTAAATATATGACATACTCTTATATCAGGTCCTATAGAGGGTCTCTCCTAAATAGAATGGATTTATCCAATAACTGAAGCTCTCTAATAGAAAACCTTTCTAACTTTTGCTATTTGAGGTATTTCTAATCAAGCCTTCTGCAATTAGCACCTGCAAATGTGTTGCATTATAAACTTCATTAGTTAAGATGTTGTTGAAAGCAGTTGTAGTCTAATACATCTGGAGGCATACAGGTTGTGCAAATATTTTCTATTCATGTAGAACAATACAGACTAATATTTGGATTCAATAGAAGACAGCTTCCTATGTTGCTCCCATGTTCTGTCCAAATGGGAGACATGCTTTAGGAAATGAA
The DNA here is from genome assembly GCA_030867105.1 of Liasis olivaceus. Classification (NCBI taxonomy): domain Eukaryota; kingdom Metazoa; phylum Chordata; class Lepidosauria; order Squamata; family Pythonidae; genus Liasis; species Liasis olivaceus. The sequence goes on from CM061359.1 coordinate 15,508,236, forward strand.
GTTTAATGTATGCAATATTATGTTTCTAAGGCATTGCAGGAAATTAAAATTACTGTTTCTACCTTCTTGATGAATACTGTGCTATTGCCACACCTAACCAAGCCCACTATGGCTTACTGTTATAAGAGATGGCTTCCTGAAAGAGCATGCTCAACAAAGAGTATTCTCCTGAGCACAATGACCTTGTGAATTCTAAAACTGTCTTGACATAGGATGCAAAAAAGGAAACTACCTGTATCATATAGCAATTTCATTGATGTTTAAGGCAATCAATGCAGTCTCTTCTATGGTTCCAGTGCTAAAGCCACAGAGAGATCCACCATTCCACTAGGCAGGAACATCAGGAGATAGGAAACAGCAGATCCCAGGCCAGAGAGAACAATTAAGTTAGCAACCAAGGAAGTATGCCTTCTCTGGAACAGCAACCATCTGGAGCTAGCAACCATTAGTTAAGATGTTGTTGAAAGCAGTTGTAGTCTAATACATCTGGAGGCATGTAGTCTAATACACCTGGAGGCACAGCTCCCACTCTCCAAGTGTTCTGGAAGTCCCTTAAGATCTGGTCTGTTCTCAGGCCTGGGGTTAAGGTATTTATGGAGCCCCTGTTGGGTCTTTTTGATTTTATTGTTGCTGCTTTGTCCAGGCAGTTGTTTTTAATTGTGTTTTTAAATTATGTATTTGAAGTATTGTAAGCCACCCAGAGTCTTTTCAGAGTTCAGCAGCATTAAATATGTACATACATACATACATACATACATACATAAATGTAGATCAGGTATCTTCCAAAGCTGTTAAGAGAGCTGGCAAATGTCCACTGACTCAAAAAACTGAGAGGGGAAATAAAGCCTAGAATTTAAACTCTGGAACATAAACTTACAGAAATAGGCTTTTTATGGTTAAATCTTCTGTGTACTGTGTGTCTAAACCTCATTCTTGTCTGAAATAAATTAATCAAGCCAAGTTATGTGTAGGAGCCTTTTCACACTGCATCCTTAAGCTGCTTGACTACCATACATAAACTAGTTGGAAATTAAGGTGGCTTAAGAGATTCCTTTTTGGATTTCAACCCCTTGGTGAAGATAATTATTTGCATGTTTGGTTTTTATTCCATTTTTATTCTGTTTTATATTGTTTTTATTGCATTTTCATTAATATTTATTGTTGTTTTATTGTGAACCACCCAGAGTCACTTTTTTGTGAGATGGGAGTTATCTAAATTTGAAATATAAATAAATAAATAATGGCCTAATTTTCTATCTGGACTGTGCTCATTGTGGTTTCTGATTGGTGGATTCCTCTACTTCTTTTCCCCTCCCATTCATGTAAGGACCAATAATTTTCCTTTTGTGGGTGAGTCTTTGAGGACAAGTGGCTTGATAGGATATTGATAGACTTTTTATGTGATCTCTCCTCTATTGATTGACTTCTTTCCATTTGGTAGGAATACCAGAGAAGAAAAAGAGAGAGAGGAAGAAGGAAGAGAGAAAGGAAGTAAACATCTCATTTTTACCATTTTTCCAGTTACTAGGCTGGAAGGGGAAAAGGGAAAGTGGGAAAACTCTTATCAGTTTCACCAGGGAAAGAAGAGAAGGAGAGTCCACCGTTTCATCCTTGGAGCAATGAACTTATAAATAAACAAACAACATTTCCACTATTATTGAACTTGTTTTAAAAAATGGCTGGAGTGGAGAGCATGTTCTGTCCAGTAGCCAATTAGAGTTGAGGTTTTTGACTACAATGATATGCAATGCAGCAGGTGAACTAACTGAACAACACTGGTTGTGCTGGCATCAGATCACACATGGTGCAGGAAAAGATGGGTTGAAGGTTATCTTCCTACTGGGCTGAAGGAAGTAAAGGATAGCACTGTGAATTCCTGCCTGAGAAATGCTAAGAGGCCCAGTTAGCTTGCCTCTGAATTCCTGAATTCAGAGTTAAGTGTCTGGAAAGCTGAGATTTACAACTAGACTAATATGAAGTTTGATATCTCTCTCTAGATGTTGTACTGGTTTTAGGAACTAGAAAGTCCACAACCCCTCTCCAGTATACTCCTTGCCCAACCATCTATACCTCTTCCATCTTTCTGGAAATCCACATTCCCAGCCTCATGAAAAAGTACCATGAAGCTGGCAGAAAGGCTGGAAGGAGATATCAGATATTCAATTTGCCTTTCCAAACTTTAAGTCCTTTCTCTGATTTTAAAGGGGGAAATTGTGTATCTTTTGGTTCCAGGG